>JASANG010002873.1:0-148571 GCA_030248215.1 Enoplolaimus lenunculus
ACCCTGTCAAATTTTAAAATATTTAGTTTTTGTTTGGAGTTCCAACCTATAACCATTTTGTATCTAAGTATCGACAGTGTGACAATAAAAATATTTAGTACTTTATTGACCCGAATAAAAGGGGGACGGGTAATAAGAGGGGGTCCCCATTTTGAGTCAGAATCAATTGGAGTCCGTATCCCTAATAAGAGTCCGTAAGCGGATGGAGTTCCTAAATCCTAATTAGAGTACAGGAATGTCACATAACCCTAATTGTAACGCATAAATGACTCCAGGACCAAATAACTTGCGTTTACATTCCAAAAGTATAGCCTTGTATTATCGCTCAAGCTATTGAAACGAGACAAATAAACGTTTAATTCAGCGGATAATTGCAGTACGGGATATATATCAGTAACGAAGAACGGCGGAGCGTGGGTTAAAAATAAATAACAGTGCGTAACCGAATAACAAGGGGAGTACCCTCTGGAGAGACCAAATAAATATCAGTCCCCCTCTTTTTCGGGTCACTACAGTACAATCCATAGTTTTGATACAATGTGTCATTGTCATGGTCGGACGCAAAGCTGATAGTTGCAATCACAAGTATATGGCTATACTCTACTGTTTGGTTTTATGTGCACAATCTTTGCCTTGTACTGTTTTGTGCCTAAATAAATTGCGTAAACGTTACTTTTTACACTGAGCAGAAATCAAATACTACGCAAAGTATGGTTCATCTTCGTCTGAAGGGCGTACCGTTTTCCGTAGCACTCCAGTAGACCAAGTTTAAGCTTTAATCGTTAGACTAGTTTTTTGCTTCACACAAAATAAAGGGTGTATTCAAGAAATATTGTTTGAAATTTAAGACAATTGTCTTTATACAGACTGCAGACCAGAGTGCGACATTATCCGCGAGTGTGCGAATAGAAACCGCGAAAGCGTGGCCTATCGATCCTTTTGACTAGAGGGTTTCAATCAAGAGGTGTCAGAAAAACGCGGGTTGGGTAAAGAATTTCAGGCGCGAGTATACTCGCGGGTAAAGGTTTTTATCACGCGGGTGAAAATTCACAGTTTTCACCCGAAGTTTTAAGATACTAATGTAAATAGAGCCGCTGACAAATTTTTTCGGCGTAAAAGCCGGACACAATATTTTAACGGCTTTCCAAGCCCAAACGGTTCGAGTTGACACCTGAAGCCCCTCTGGCTACGACCTTGGTTATTGTATATGTTTTTTGTAGCCCAAGTCGTAATTCAGCCCAATTCTGAATTGGGCTAGTCCAAAGCGGAATTACGACTTGGGCTAACCCAAGGAAGAATCATGTCATTTAATAAATTTGTGTGTTCTCTAATTTGTTACTTGATAGTCGTAATCCTGCTTGATTCCACTTTACTCAGTAAAACAAACTGTTAGGTAGCCTGTAAATGGCGATTGCTTAGCCAATCGGAAAATAGAATTTGCACCAGCCAATCATATTTGAGTATGGCATTTACGTAGTAAGCAATCACAAGGCCTACACTTGTTGCATAAAAAGAATTACGCCGTAGGCTAGTCCAAGTCTTAATCACGCCCTAAACTAGCCCAATTCGAAATTGGACTAGATTGTGCTAGCAAAATTCGGAATTGGGCTAAATTACGACTTGGGCTACGACATATATAATGTATATATATAAATAAATTTTCTAGGCTACCGCCTCTAAACCCTACGATTTCAAGGGATCACAAGCAGAATCGGATGCTGCCGTTTTCATGCCCCCGCACTAAACGATTCGAAACCTTTTATCCGTTTTCGGTTTTTACTTTCCGTTTACACCTTAAAACATGGCCGGTCATTTGCCGACCGCCGGCCGATATTCAAATTTTTAAAATTATCAAGCATTTGTATAATATCGTTACGTTTCCAGAAGCTATGCCAGTCATTTTAAGCTCTGTATCCACAAGAAACACGGTGAGCTGGCTACGACGGGCCTGACACACTTAAGTTTATGTAAATACTTAAGTTGACAATGGCCTTTATTTGGCGCTTCTTTGGTTGTGCTCGAAAATTTAAGTAATTACTTAAGTCGGCGACTTAAGTAATTATTTAAGTAGGCGACTTTAAGTAATATTACTTAAGCCAGTAACGGATCCAGGATCTCAAAATGGGGGGGACAAAATTTCACAGGTAATAAACTTTACTTTTGACCAACACACAAACCACGAACTATTGTCACAAAATTACTGTATCATTTTTGTCGAGATGCTGTTGCGGAGGGCCCATGGCCGGGGTGCCCCCCATGGATCTTCCATTGATAAGCATAGCTCAAAAGCAAATACTTAAGATTTTAGAAACACAGCCAATATTTCAATATTTTATGACTCATATTTTGAAAATTCGTCAATAAAACATTCCGATAAATAATTCAAAATTCGTGTTTTAAAAGTAGTTTTTTTTTCAATTTTTGAAAACTATAGAAAATGCGAGAAATAATTTATTATTTGTGTGAGTCATTGTAGTTAAAAACGTATGACTTGAAAATATTGAGTTGCAATATTTAAGCGAAATACGTAAAATATAATGTTTTATAGTTTTGAATTTTATTTTTCACTCTCCGTTTTGTTTTATTGAAGATAGCATTGTGTGCGTTGACGTTTCCAAAAGATTTTACAGATTTTTATATAACGGGCCGTCGCAGCGCCAAGGGGGGTGGGCCAGGGGGTGGTTCAACTTCGCATTTTCGCAAAAATTTTACCACCCCCCGTCCTTCAGATTTACAACCTTGCTTGTAAGTCAACAAAAAACCTTGTATGCCCCTTCTGAAAAAGTTCTGGCCCAACTAACAAGGTAAGCTGACTACGGGTGATGTAAAACTCTTCTATTTTTATTTCTAAAATTTTCGCCTCTTTTCAAATATGTTGACCTGGCTACGGGCACTGGCTGGTTAATAACCGTCAGAAAAGTCGCCCAATGTTACTTTAAGGGGCGTAGATTAAGCGTATTCCTAAGCCTGAGCAATAAAATGTAATCTAGAATCTAAACCTAGTCTTTTGTGGACCCACCAGAAACCTGGCCGTCCCTTAAAGTAACATGGGCCGAAACGTCGGTAGAAAGCGATAATCAAAACCAAAAATTCGGATCAATCGAAATCACCCGTGTACGTCACAAGTTTTGCCCGATATTCTGGACAACTTAACATTTGCATAGGAAACATGTAACACTAAAATTTCTTCTTGTTCTTCGCTTGTATATTAAGTTCATTCTGCATCGGTTATCGAGCGGATCCCCGTGCATGGCCCCCTCAAGGGGCCAAAATTCTTTAACCACGCATGTAAGTCAACGAAACCCTTGTATGCCCCGTCTGAAAACTTCTTAGCCCCCCCCATAACAAGGTGAGCTGGCTACGGGCATGCAACAGTGATTGTATATCAGGCCCATGTTTAGAACAAGGCCGGATCGTTTTCCGGAGGGGCTATAATAGAGTCAGTTTAAGCTTTAGACTAATTTTTGCTTAGTCTTAGGCTTAGGTTTAGGCTTAGGAATAGTCACATTCATACGCTTAGGTTTAGGTTCAGACTTAGGCTTAGGAATATGCTTACACTACTGTTCCGGCACTGTTCTATACATGGGCCGTATTTCGCAATAAACGCCCACGCAACCAGGAACTATTAATATTTTCAGCTGTTCTTCTGTGAGTCATCATCGCCTAGCCAGCAGACAACTGTTCAAACTATAAAAACAAATACATGTAAATATATATTATAGATTTATTTGTGTCTCTCTGTAATGTTGGTAGGCGTTCTCACAAACGTGTTGTTGCTTTTATGTTTTTATCAAGAGGGCGAATTGAAAGCGTTTCGTTAACAGGGTCGGCGTTAAGCAATGGCGGATCCGTGGGGGGCCCATCCCGGCCGTGGCCCCATCCAACAGCATCTCGACAAAAATTATATAGTGTCAATTGCTGTTCTACACTGTTTATTTCTCTGTGTTAGTTCATGGTTTGTGTGTAAGTCAAAAGTAACTCTATTACCTGTGAAATTTTGGCACCCCTTCCCATTTTGAGATCCTGGATCCGCCACTGCCGTTAGGGTAGTTGGGGGCCTCTCAAACAGGTTCGAGGGGGCTCACTATTAATTAGTTTGCAACTCTTTCGTGATCAGCAAAAATTTTTGTTTGTCAACGTGGGGCCGTCGTAATTGGGCAGTTTGGTGGGTGTTTCCGTCGGCGCCGTTCGAAAATAAGTATTTTTGGCTAAAGCAATGTCCATCGTAATCAGACCCGTATCCACTCATCTTGTTTGGGTGGGTTAAAAATTTTTCAGGAGGGGCGTTCAAGGGTTTTCAATAACTTACAGGCAAGGTTGAACCTTTTCTGGGTGGGAAGAAATTTTTCCAAAGGGTCTGAGTCCCCCTTTGACTACGGGCCCGTCCGTAATATTCGGTGCAAAGTATAAAATTTTGTTCTCGAAAATTGTCTTGTGTATATAATGACGTCATCAGAGTCTATTTTGAAATGACTGTATTAAAAAGGATGTATGACTCAGCGATAGGCAACATTGTTTTGTATAGGTTTTTTGTATGAGTCATCTGTGTTCGGCAAACGTAGTTTGTAATGATGAGTCATTCGAGTGAAATATTTCATGATTTCAACAGTAGTTTGCCAGTCATGTGTTGATATTTAATGGTAAACTTTAATGGTTTGGCATGGCAACATGTGTTTTAAACGCTCTCGTTGTGAGGTATTGGCTTTTGGTTACAAGTTTTTGTATTTTTATCTTGAAATGACGGGGTAATTGGTTTCTTAGGCGGCATTTCCACGTTTTTAGTACAATTTAGCTTCTAAACGAAAACACTTGAACTGGATTTTTGTGATGGTTTGAAATAGGGAAGGGATGTGCTGATACTAAAATTTTTGCCGATGCAGATACCGATTGTTGAAAGTACGCCGATGCCAAACTGATGCCGATTTCAACTGCAGTACACCATGTTTATGCTTGAAGAACAGATAGGATACTAAATTACATTATTATGCGAATACTTAAATCCTAACCACCATAAACGATTATAATTTCATGAAAACGGTTCATTTCAATTAAGTTTTGGAAGAGAAACGCAAGAGAGAACAGTTTCTCTGATCAGACACTGATATTCGCTAAGAAATGAATTTGATAGCATTCCAACTAGGGATGTGCCGATACCAAAATTTTTTGGCCGATGCCGATTCCAACTGCAGTACACAGTGATTAATAAACAAATAGGATACTACATAAGTACTACCAATACATCATTATATAAAGCTTAAATCCTAACCATCTAAACCATTATATTTCTGTAAGAACGGTTTATTTCAATTGATTTTTTCAAACACAAACGCAAGAGAGATAAACATTCCAACTGACTGTTTTGTGCAAAAAGTATCGGCAAAAATCGGCAATTTTTATGCAGTGTCGATGCCGATACTCACGAAAAGTGCTGATTATTACCGATGTCGATTAATCGGCACATCCCTAATTTTATATCAATAACGATGGGAGGGACGCATACAAGTGAAGGAACAGAGTTGGTAACCCCCTTTCGAAATGTTTAGAAATACAAAAAGGACACTTTTTCGATAGCTTACAATAAGCATCGGAATCTTAGCGGTGAAATTTTTCTTTGCACGACGCCATAATGCCCGCCTGAAGTTAAATCATGGCTATTTCTGGCTATAATTGGTCTGTATCAGTTTCGTACGTCACGAGAGGGCTGCAAAATCAGTTAAAAGCCATATGCCACGCCAAAGCGGCCGTTTGGTACACGGTTTCGCAACCAGAATATGCTAATACACAAGGCAATAGGGTGTCGATTAGGCAAAAGAATTGTTTTCTTTGCTTACGGTTGTGTCGCCAGAAAATTTCAACCAGACGACGTCGCTACTCGTTCGCCTTTCAGGCTCTAGCCACGTCACAATGCTAAAGGGGGGTTAAAAATTTTCACGAGGTGCAAACAAGGATATTCGATGACTCACAAGCAAGGTTGAAAATTTTCTAGGGGGCCTAAAATTGTTCCATGAGGGAGGGAGCTCAGACCCCGCCTCCCGTCTGCGGCTGCAAGCCCGTTTAGTTTCGACCCTATACGATTCCAACTAAATTAGTAGTTTGTATAACCAAACGTTGCTTGAACGAAAAACGCAATCGCATCATAGTCGTAGCTATCGATATACAATCAAGGATTCTTAATAGAACGGGCAAGATTTTCACATGGGACAAGGAAGTTTCAAAAAAATGTGACCAGGAGCGAAGCTGTCCGCAGTTTCGGCCACACCGCACCACCCCTCGTCCTTTGTCTGTAGCTGCTGGTTTGCAGTATAGCAGTTTTAGTATTCAAATGACGTCATTCGTTCGCAACAACGCAGCCAGCATCAACGTACGCTATTTTTATCAATGAATCATTTTTGTTTACAAAATTGCTACGTAATTCTACTACTACACGTGGCTTAATGGTGCAACACGAATGGTGTGTAATATGATGAAATATCACTGTTGGGAGATGACAATGACGGTATTTTACGACACGTCATACAACGTTTCAGGTAGCAAGGTCGGACGTGTGTTTCGAGAAATTTCTACTGGCTATTTCGTAATATTTTCGTACGGAACGTGTAAATAAAGCTGCGACTGAGTTTGTTGAAGGTATATTGTGTTTTTTGACTGCTTCAATCTTGGTTCGTTCTGCATTTACTTGGAATATTTTTCCATATTTATAGGGTTTGCTTATGCTTAAGTCATACCTGTTGTCTACGTTTTATCGTTGTATCGCGAATGGATCATGGACGATAGGGAAGCCGCGGGCTCAGGGGCTGCGCTGTTAACGGGTGTGTGACACGATTGTAAGAAATGTGAATCGAGAAGGGAGAAATATTTTGGCTCCAGTTTTTGGTTTCATTGACCCTTATGGGAAATGGGAGTCTGAACACAAATAAGACCACAGAATACGGTTAGTATTTTTGCGTCCGAGCGTAGTGAACCAGAAAATTGTTTTTGACCTTTGCAAATTATTCCACACATGGGCGTAGCCAGCTCACTGTGCTAGGGGTGGGGGCTAAACATTTTTTCAGGAGGGGGCTTTTATGGGGTTTCGTTGATTTACAAGCAAGGTTGAGAATTTTCTAGGGGGAGGCGGCAAAATTTTTCCATAGAGGGGCTGAGCCCCCCCTTGGTTTACCCTTGGCTACGGGCCCGATTCCACAACGGTAAAAGTGTTTTAAATAGTTTTGACAAATTTCAGGGGGATATCGCCTTTACCCCCTCATTGTATATTCCCCTGTTATGTCGTCGTGTTACTTTGATATCACATTTAATAAAAATCGTTCAGGGCATTAGTCACTTGGCTCCATCCGCCTACACACATCAGTTTCTGTTCTCAGGTTCTTGGAAATAGTTTTAGGATAAACAAACATTTAAGAGGGTTTGGCCTCGTCTCAGCTTTCAGCGACTTTTGTGTGCCTATTGTGCAAAACGTTGTTATTATCTGTCACCTGATGTTCTCTGTTAAACACCTACGGATATATATGTATTATTATTATTATATCATTGTTTATTTACATTCTGCCTATTAAATAATTGTCTCCTGCCGACGCTGTTGTGTTTCTTTTACTATTTTTGAGCTTTATCAATGAAGATTTTGGGCGGATTTATTTATCTGTGTTTGTATTTTGTCGTATATGGCGGATGTTTGATTTGTCGCATCAGTTATGTGACCCGTATTCTCAAATGCATATAGCGCCTATTACGAGTTAGCGATAGCTTTTCAAACTAACGAACTGGTGCAATTGCAGCACAGAAGTAGAGAATATCGAACGCAATAAACATGCGGAATTTCAAAGCTCAACATTCCCTGGTTCGAAAGTTACAAGGCATATCAGCAATTGGTAACGGAACCCGAAATGATTTTCATTACCGAATTACTGTTGGACTTTATAGAAAACCTACCACAGAACGGCTTAAGCGAATTTTCAGCTTTTCATTGTAGAGTTAGCGAAAACACAACAGAAACATTTTATTAATAAAATTGAGCTTCGAAATAACAAATTTTTAAAGACAAAGTTTGCAGTATTTACAAGATTATGGATAATTTGCCACAAAACCGTAAAAATTCCGGTTCACGCATCTTTGAATGCAGCAACAGGAACATGAACAACTAGGATATCCGTTAACAACACGTCTAAATTTTCCTTAACTTTTTGAGTGTTATTGGCAAAAAATAGGTTACATTTATTATTGCAGTAAGCTTCTGAAGCCAAACCTAAACTTTTTGCTTTGTGCGCACTGCAAACAAATGCTATTTTTTGCATCTGCTGATAGAAAGTGTTCATACGTGAAACCACGGCATGACCGGATATCCGGTTCCGATTTAATATCCGGCGAAAACCGATATCAGTATTCGGTTTCGGTATCCGGTATAAGCCTACCGGATATTTACGGTTGTGGTGTCGAACGGAGTAAAACGGTTTTTAAAATGTGGACATATTGAAGCAACATCTTGCCACGATTGTATACCTATCATATTTATTATATGCTACGTCCGGTTAATGTTAGGTTCCGCTCAAAAAATTCAATATCCGATTCATGTTCCATCATTTTTATTATATGCCACGTCTGGTTAATATCTGGTTCCGCTAAAAAATACAGTATCCGGCTCCAGTTCCGGTATCCGATAAATTAATATCCAGTCGCATCCTTGGTGAAACATTTATGTCTACTGTCGAACGTGTAGTAGGTTCCAGGCTTCCGAAGGTGATTTCAGAGCCTGTTAAAAGTGTTTTTTTGTTCTTGTACTTAGTGGTGTGTCTCCTTAGTATATATACTCGTACTCGACCTTAGTAGCACTCGAACCCAATAAAATCACCCACGGTTTTATGATCCACCACAGCCGACACACGGTTCGTGCCAGAGCTTTATTTGGCCAGGATATGAACAAGCATCACATTTTAGCAGGAATATGCCGAAACGTCTCCTTAGATTTGGTTCAACCCGGGCCAAGTATTTGGCCCGAAGGTAAAATCTAGAAGGGGGACATTCCGGCATATTACACCGATAAAGCCTACAAGGCCCGTATTTACATTTGGCTCTTGAATACGTTCCTTCACACTTAGGCTTTGGTTTAGGAAAAGGTTATCTATATTTTTAAGCCTTGACCAAGGCATTAAATATTGAGGGCAGTGGTACACTTTATTGTATTTTACGGTAAGGCAGGAAGTAGTACTTTATTCGACGGTACCGTTCGTAAACACACAAAAACATACATCGGAGACTAAAGATTTTAATATTACTACCGTTAACGCAAAATTTCAAAAAATAGGATCTATTTGACTCGGGGTCGTAGCCAAGGAGAGCCCAGCCCCCCTAAAATACTTTTGCCCTCTAGAATATTTTTAACCTTGCTTGCAAGTCATTGGAAACCATTGAATGCCCATCCTGAAAAACATTTAGCCCCCTCTAGCAACGGTGAACTGGTTACGGGCCTGATTTGACTATATAATGGCCGACGTTAAATACATCTATAAATGTATATTTGAATTTGTGAATGAGCTCCTGTGATTATAGTTTTATGAATGGGGAGGTTGGTGATGTGTTTTGTCTACGAATGAATTACAATTAAGTAAACACGATGATGGGCAATGACGTAAATACAGCATCAGGTTGACGTCAATGAATTACGAAACGTTTACTGTTTTATGTGTGTGTAAATAATATATGATGATTGTTTTTTTTCGGATACAGCTTGCTATTCTGATAATTTTAGAACAATGTAGAGTACATAATAGAAAATAATTCGTCTAAATTAAATCGTATCGGTATTTGGTTTTGCTGGCTTTAAAATGGTCCATTTGACCAAAAATCGAAACGTAGAAGACATTTCCTCACAATCGAAACTAAACCCATGGCTGCGCTTCTACGCACAGTGAAAATACCAATTGGTCTAAGCCAATCTGCAACTCGATGCAAATAGCAGTTTGGCGTAGGCCAATTTGCGATTGTGAGATTTCGCAAAACAACAGTGATGTAATACCAACGCTGATTGATTGACGGTATTACGTCTGTCGAAATAAGCAAATCTGATTGGACCATAATTTCCATAGCAGTCTGAGCCCAGGCAACACTGCTATTACATCAAATAGCAGACTGGAGCAGGCCAATTAGTAATTGGCCTAAATAGCAGATTTGTCTACGGCATACATACAGCAAAAATAACAGTAGGCGGTGGGGGGCATGTCGAATTTGTTTGTATGAGATTGAAAACTAAATCAATTTTAGTACTGTTTTTAAATGATGTTGCAATAATATTTTCAATTTACCCGTGTAATACCGTGTAGAACTGGTTGAATAATGACGCCCGAAAGATAATATACTTTGCCTGAGGGTTACCATGATGACTTACTGGCTAACAGCGGTTTAGCCAGCCAGTTAGGATTTGACATGGTGGGTATAACTTAAAAATTTTTTTTGCACCTATAAAATCCAAACGATCATATGTGAACACTGCAAAGTACTTTGTATCCCCATATTTTCGAGAGGAAATACGGGTATTCGTCCTTGGTACGCCCTTTCATTGTTAGCTTTATAGATTGCTTCGAAGGCTTGACTATCTCTCGAGCAGGAGTGTTGGGCCTGTATTTCATTTCAGATGATTAACTCTCGAGCAGGAGTGTTGGGCCTGTATTTCATTTCAGATGATTTACTCTCGAGCAGGAGTGTTTGCCAGCATTTCGTTTCGGGAGCGCATACCTGTGTAAACACTCTCAATGTTAAAGTTTGAGAGCAACATCTTGACCTCTGATAACGAGTAATTTTGTATCTTAGTAAGCTCATGCTCTGAGTTTTATATACCCAAGATTCAGCGCGGGCTCGTAGCCAACGGGTGACCAGGGAGGGCTCACCCCCCCGTCAAAATTTTGCCCCCTAGAAAATTTTCAACCTTGAATACCCCTCTTAAAAAATTTTTAGCCCCGTCTCCTAGCATTATAAGCTGGCTACGTGCCTGATTGATCGACGCCAAAAACGCTATAAAGTGTGTGTTATCTGGTCAAAAATAGAATTTTTCAGTTAAACGTTAAACAAAACAAGCGATGCCGGGCTTTTAATTAGTAACTGTCCCGCCGGCTGGCGTTCAGCGGATTTTTATTTTGTAGAGGTAGTGCTAAAATTTAGACGGCTATTGAGAAACATGTTTAAAGATCACAAAATAGTCGTGTATAATTAGCTAAACTTGTCATAATAAATGATGATATTTGGCTGTTTATGTATCATATTTCGATGTCACAACAAAAAGCGTTTGGTCTAATGTTACTTTTAGGAGCGTAACAGTAGATTAAGTGTATTGCTACGCCCAAGTCTAAGCAAAAAATGTAATCTAGAATCGAAACCTACTCTGTTATAGACCCACCAGAAACCGGAACGCCCCTCAAAGTAACATGGGCCAGCGTTTGCATGATTCCTTTTACATTTCAAATATAATAGGCGTGTGATTGCCGGTTGGGTGGGGGGATGAAGTTATGATCGGTCAGATATTAATGGTATATATTCCGACCCAATGCATAAAGCTACGGCAATTCGTCGTCCGCTAGTGTCCTAAGCCAACGCTAAATCGTAAGGCTAAGTTTAACCACAAACCTAAGCCTATGTAAAAGCGTAAGTTTAAGCAAAATCTTAAGCTTAAGCATAATAATAATAGTAATAAGTAAGAAATTATCAAGTTGATGAGATTTCGGTATGCATAGATATGATAGGAAGGACAGTATTTGTGCATTACCCAAATACCTACTAAATCATATATGTCGTACGCCAATCTGCTATTCAGGCCAATTACTAGTTTGATCTCGGCCAATCTGCTATTTTATGTAACAGCAGTGTGGCCTGGGCTAGACTGCTATTGAACTTATGGACCAATCAGATTTGACGATTTCAACAGGCGCAATACCGGCAACCACTCAGTGTTGATATTACATCACTGTTGTTTAGCGAAATCCCTCAATCACTATTTGGTCTAGGCCAAACTGGTATTCGCTTCGAATAACAGATTGGCCTAGGCCAATTGGTAAATGGCCTGAATAGCAGATTTGACCACAACATATACGGCGATTAGTTCATCGAACGTGTGGATTTCACTTAGAAAATTAAAGCAACGCCCACTGGAACAAAATGTCCGTATTCATAGACTTCTCTCTCTGTGTGTGGTCTTTAAAAATGTAGACTATTTCTGTTTGCTAGACACTCTTGTCTAGATTTTGCCAGGAATGATCCGCTTCGCAGTTCAAAACCACCTCCATTATTATCAGGGTGCAACCGGAATTCCGGTTCCGGCATTTTTCACCTTCCGGTTCCGGTAAATTTTTACCGGATTTAAAAATTCCGGTGTTATAATTTGGCCGTTTTCTTAACTTTGCTAATTTTTAAGAATCTCTTTTGAAAGCCACTTGTACTCCAAATATAAGCCAATGATGGTGGATTTCACTTCAGTCGACGACGAAAATCTAAAATACAACAAATAAAATAAATACCTATGTTCGACTAAGGTTATTTCACAAATAATAGAGCAAAAAATAAGAATAAAATGAAATTTTTGGTGAAATGCATTTTTCACTTTCCGGTTCCGTTTCCGGTTCCGGTAAATTGTAATTCCGGTTGCACCCTGAATTATATATGATTCAGTATTACTTTAATGTTATTTATGCTTCACACACAATCTGGTAGGCTGCTGAGAAACTACACACTTGTACTTTGCTATTTATATACAGACGAATGTTTGTGTAGGTGTTATTTATTATCTGATATTTTATGTTCGCAACTTGTGTAATATAAAAAGTGACGGCTTTTATGCAGGCCCGAATCCCAGTTCACCTTGCTTGGGGGCGGGCGAATTTTTTCAGGAAGGGCATACAAGGGTTTTCGTTCACATACAAGCAAAGTAAGGTTGGGGTCATTTTTTTTGGGGGGGGGGGCGAATTTTTTCAGGAAGGCATACAAGGGTTTTCGTTGATATACAATCAAAGTAAGGTTGGGGTCATTTTGGGGGGGGGTGAATTTTTTCAAGAAGAGCATACAAGGATTTTCGTTGACCTACAAGCAAAGTAAGGTTGGGGTCATTTTGGGGGGGGGTGAATTTTTTCAAGAAGAGCATACAAGGATTTTCGTTGACATACAAGCAAAGTAAGGTTGGGGTCATTTTCAAGGAGGTGGCAAAAGTTTTTCAGACAGGTTGAGCCCTGCTTGCCTTGCTCGCTCTGGCAGCGGGCCCGTGTTTAGTGGGCCATGGCCGGGATGGCAACACTTGGATCCGGCAGTGCCAGCGCATTCCCATTGGGCGAAGGTTTCTGTTTCAAATATAATAATAATGGCTGCGTTGGTGGTTGTTATTGTCGTGTGAATTAATAGCAAACTGTGTCATTTTTTTGATTTTAGACACTATTACTGTAATCAACAAAGAAAATGTGCTTTGAACCACCGCGGTCGAGTTTAACAGCCTTCCCACGCCCCATGAGTGTGCCCGTAATGTCATCTGTGTCAGGTACGATTTAGGATGGTGGTCGAAAGCCAAAATTTCGCAAAGGGAGTAAGTTTTATAGTAATATTTTTTTGGAGACCGAACAGTAGTGAACCATGAAATATTTGGCACTTTTGTGTAGTGTTCGCCCCCCCCAACAGTTGAAAAGTTTCCCCTCGTCATAACAGTTTGGTTTTTAAGACGACTGCCGCCCCTTGAACCCTGTGCGATTTGAAAGGATACTAAGGCCGCCCGTCCCCCCAAATCGGCCCATCCTGAATGTTGAAAGACAGCTTATAATAAAACTACTTCGACTTTGACCAGTTGCAGGATTTACATTTTGCCCCGTACGTATATTTACGGATCGTGTAAGTTTATTTTCACTGTACTATTGCTTATATACTTGGTTTTCTATTTCATTTAGAAATGTATTAAGCCACATTTAAAGTTTTTAGAAGTAACTTATATGCGCCTAACACAATAATTATTCTGTGGCTGGTTAACTGTGAAAATATTTTAAGTCAGTAATTAATATATACAAAAAAATGTGCCACAACACAATTTGATGTTTGTACTAACCGTAGGTGCCGGGTTATACATTCCAGGCTGAGAGTTGACTGCCGTAACAAGCCCCGACCCACCGTGTTCAAGGGTAGGACGCTTAGTACGGCGTCGACTCTGAGTCCATGCAGCGAGAATACTGCCAGCCTGCGGTACACATTCCGTTCCCAGCAGCTACGTTAGTACAACATCGGGTGTTGTTTATTGCAACTGAAATGCGAAAAATTCCACACGGATGGCGTGACGGATTGGAAAATTGAAATTTTACGGCGATGAGTTGCAGATGGAAATGGGATCGGCTACCAGGTGCAGAACAGCTGATTCGAAAATGGCAACATATCTGCGCGAGGGGGGGCGCAGTATATTATAATGGCAGAAACATCGCGAGTGAGAAGTCAAACGCAATTGTAGCATTATATCATGTACGTAGTTAGTACATAACTACAAATGGTGATTTAGAAATTTTTGGGGGGCGGACTCGACACGTGATATGAGCGGTTTACATTCTCACAATATGAATAATAGAATCCATTAATATAATTTTTAATAAACCAATACAAACTTAATCTTTTTTATAACTGACCTTAAACCATTTAAAATAGATTAAAGTTTTCACTTAAAATATCATTACAGCTCGTTGGTATCGTTTGAAATTATTTGATACTGCTAATATTTTAAACATATTCATAAATATAGGACAGGTTACGTAAAATTATCTACATACGAATCTTTTCCGGTTTAACATCGTCTTCAGAGTCGTCGTTTGTTCAAAAATAATTCGATTTTGAAAATTTTTGAAAAATGATTCGATTTTGAAAATTTATGAAAAATGGTTCGATTTTGAAAATTTTTGAAAAATGGTTCGATTTTGAAAATTTTTGAAAAATGGTTCGATTTTGAAAATTTTTGAAAAATGGTTCGATTTTGAAAATTTTTGAAAAATGGTTCGATTTTGAAAATTTTTGAAAAATGGTTCGATTTTGAAAATTTTTGAAAAATGGTTCGATTTTGAAAATTTTTGAAAATGGTTCGATTTTGAAAATTTTTGAAAAATGGTTCGATTTTGAAAATTTTTGAAAAATGGTTCGATTTTGAAAATTTTTGAAAAATGGTTCGATTTTGAAAATTTTTGAAAAATGGTTCGATTTTGAAAATTTTTGAAAAATGGTTCGATTTTGAAAATTTTTGAAAAATGGTTCGATTTTGAAAATTTTTGCAATTATAAATAACTATCAATACTACAAAAAAATGACAATTATTAATTTTAACCCAAACCTATTTTTTAATTCTAATTTCATAAAAATAACCCGTAATTTATCAAATAATAAATGTAAACCGAGACTGATTTCAACCGGTGTATACCTCTGGATTCAATACATTGCTGTTTGTTCCAGTACTGTTTCGTGCAAATACTTCAAGGCCAAAAAATTCTAATTATCCCCAAGCATTGTTTTAATACGTGACATCATTGTACTACTCGTAGGTGCCGGGTAAAACAAATGCAATACCAAACGATACAAGGGCTTTGTCCCTTGTATTATTGCTATCAAACTGTTCTGAAATCCCAGCATCTGCGTTAGTGCAACATGTCGCGTATACTAAACGACATTCAAATCCGGATATTCGACGTTATAAATAAGCGAAAACAAACTGAAGTGAACTTTAAATGTGTACGAACTGCGGAAGAACCCAGAAATATTTTCCGGTTACGGGATCATAAAAAAAGTTTTATCACTCAAAATGGAGCAACTTTGAGGGATCAGACGGAATATCTGCAACAGCCATGGGCTACTACGGCGAAAACTTCTGGGATTATAAAACGCAATGCAAGATTGAAACGCTCAAATGGGAACATAATTGTACTAACAGTAGGTGCCGGGTGCGTAAATCAGCAACCCCAGCGTCTACGTTAGTACACAATGTCTCATTGAATACGACATCAAACTACGGAATCGCTTAAATTTAACAGCAGTGATGGTGTAACACCATTGAGCTTGAAACCTGGAGGAGATGAACTGAAAATTGCTCTCAAATGTGGCTAAAATAAGCTGACTATTTCGTTTGTATTTATTTGTAAATTCAGTAAAATCATTTATTGTTTGTGTTGAAGTGCTAAATCCAGGGGCGAAGGTTGAAAGGTGGAGTCGAACTAAAATATATGGTATTTGAACTGAAATGACTATTTTTACCAATGGTTCATCGTATGATGTCAAGAAACTTGAAATTGTTTGAGAACGAAACGAAAAAGATATCATTGCTGCAACACAACAACACAGACCAACATAACTTTGACCCGAAGTTACCGGAACTTGTGGGAAACGTGTCGGCGGAACTGGACGTCGATCATTCTGGAACGAGACGGACTTGTGGATGTGTACATTGGTGTGGCACTGCACTTTTGTAAATTGCTGGCATCCAGAAGAGTTGAATGCGCTATAGAGACCATTAGGGTCCATGCTTTGAATTAGAATCTAGAATGCAAGTTTCTGTTATGCAAATGCTGCAAGTTTTGGTATTTAGTGTGCTGAAAATTAGTTCTAAATGAAATCATAGCGCAATTTTTCATTTGCAAATATCCTGCAATTGGTCGCGATATAAAATTAAGATGAGGAACTGCATCCAAAATGTGGCCCATGTACAGATCAGGGCGGACCGTTTTTCCTTGTGACTGCTATCGGCAATACACTCAAAATAATATTTCTGATATTTAAGAAAAAATTTCTTACATTTGAGAAATATGATTAGCAAGGTGCACTTGAAAAGTATTTCTGTTATAATAGAAATGTTTTCAAAAAACGTTTTGAAATAAAGTCTTTAACGTTTTCCAGTTATTTTTAGAAAATTGTCTTAAATATCAGCAAAACTTTTCAGATTTGCCACAGAAAACACTTTTCTGAATTCAGAAATACTTTTGTGTGTATAAGCTAAAGGTTGAGATTTTTTGTATAAGCTTAGGGTCCTTTCGGTTATTCCCCCAGCCCGCGTTTGCACAAAAGTGGTCGGATTTTGAAAATTTTGCACATTTGAGCTTCTCATGATTTACCCTGATCATTTCATACACAAATTTGAAGTTTTGGAAAATTCGATTTTTATAAGGTCCTGAGGCCCTGGGCCCAAAAGTTTAAAAATTCTATACCATTTGATGCAGCTTGCAGAGCTGAGTACAATGGTGTTAAAATTTTTGCAAACAAACGATTGGTTTACGAATTCTGGTCAAATAACTGACTTGGCGTCGATCCAAATCGTTGGCAGCGCCAAATCAGTTTTGACAATAATTCGTTAACCAATCGGCTGCTTACAAAAAATTTAACAGCATTGGATCAGCTCTGAAAACTGCATCAAATGGTATGTCAAATTTTTTGATAAATTTTTTGGGTCCCAAGGTACACCTCGGGACATTAAAAAATCGAATTTTTCAAAAATACAAATTTGGCCCTGAATGATCAGGGGAGGCCATGAGAAGCTCAAATGGCTGAGGGATAACCGGAAAGACCCTAAGGTTATACTTAGGTAAAGACTTCTGGCTTCTCCACAGCGGGGGGGGGGGCGCAGCACTTTTCGAAATTTTCATTTTCCACCGGCGAATTCGGCAAAATATGATTTTATATTACGCTGAGTACTCATAATTTTTAATAGCGTTACAAATAACCGTAGTAACTAATACAATTCAATAATGAACTGAAAAAGCACAATTATATAATGACCGTTTCAGGGCATACAGCATTCGAAAGTACCTTGCAGCAGCAAGTTCAACCCGCTTGAGCCTTATGATAAATTGAAGCTGTGACTAATATACAATATATATTAATCACAGTTTCAATTATAGATTATCTATATTTTATATAATTGTGCTTCTTTCAACTTCTGGTTAAGTTGTCAGTATATACGTAATATTAGTTAAAATTATTGTTATTAGCGTTTGCGAGAAATTTTTGTCATGTTGAGCGATGAGTAATCTTACGTTGAGTTGGAAACATGGTTTAGAATGAAAAAATGGTCCAAAAAGTCGGTTTGCAAAATTTTAAGCCTGCCTCCCAGGACCCCCAGATCATCTGGGGGCCCCCAGGAAAACTGTCCCCCAGCAAAATTAGCTGCCCCCAGGAAACTCCTGGGAAGCCCCCAGGAAACGCCCCCCCGGCGGAAATTTTCAAGCTGTGGAGAAGCCAGGACTTATGCTTATGCGGGGATTACGTTATAAATGGTGCAGCTGGGTCCCTCTTTGTCACGTTCTGTATATTGGGTAACGTTTTGTCTGCGACGTAACCCAATATGATATTCCAAATACAGTGGTTGTCTGTTAACATCACGTATCGGTCACGTTTTGTCGTTCAATATCATGTGATTCGCTACATTGTCTGTCAATATCATATGATCAGTTTAAAAATGTCTACGGAGTAGTCGCATAATTAGGATTGCGTATGGCGGACTCCCAGGACCCCCAGATCATCTGGGGGCCCCCAGGAAAACTGTCCCCCAGCAAAATTAGCTGCCCCCAGGAAACTCCTGGGAAGCCCCCAGGAAACGCCCCCCCGGCGGAAATTTTCAAGCTGTGGAGAAGCCAGGACTTATGCTTATGCGGGGATTACGTTATAAATGGTGCAGCTGGGTCCCTCTTTGTCACGTTCTGTATATTGGGTAACGTTTTGTCTGCGACGTAACCCAATATGATATTCCAAATACAGTGGTTGTCTGTTAACATCACGTATCGGTCACGTTTTGTCGTTCAATATCATGTGATTCGCTACATTGTCTGTCAATATCATATGATCAGTTTAAAAATGTCTACGGAGTAGTCGCATAATTAGGATTGCGTATGGCGGAATATCGTAGTTACTAAGACATGTGCCGTTAATATCATAGGAAACAATGTAAATATTAACAATGCTAAAATAAATATGCCGGAAAATTTAAATTTTGGTAGGAAAATTTAAAATTTGGCGGGAAAGTATAGTTTTGGCGAAAATTTCAAATTTTGTTTGGAAATTCAAAGTTTGGCCGAAAATTCAATTCGGCAGGTAAATTCAAATTTTGGCGCGAATATTGAAATTTTGGCGGATAATCTTATGATACGTCTTAAACTATACAATGAAATATAATGTGATACTCGAAATCCGTCTTGCTGAATTTCATATATATGGTGTTAATTTGGTATATCATATGATATTTACCAATATGCCTGATTGTGTCACGTGACATTCGAATACTTTTATGCTGAGATAACCTGTGTACCCGTGCTTTGTATAACAATCTCATGATATTCGACTTTTGTCTGTCCGTATCATATGATGGTAACAAAAATTTACGTTGATGTCGAATTAACATGCGGACAAAACGTGACCCGACTGCCCCCAAATTACGCTGAGGCTTTAAGTTCACAGATTTTGTGTAAGAAACGCAACATCTTTGAGAAAGTCCTACACTTTCAATAACCGTTTTGGTTATTTTTATTCGCGTGTTCACGAATTAAAATTTTGCATGTTTGCAAAATATACGTGCTTGGCGCATTGCGTTTTTTCGTCTGACACAATTTTGAGGAAACTGGTCAATACCGAAATTGCCGGAACCTTCTCAAAAATTCTACCCGGCTGGTCGATTTTCAGGTTGCACCATGTTTTTATATTTACTTTTGCTCAGGCTTACGAATGATTAATCCGTGTTGCAGCTTAAAAGAAACATTGGCCAAGGGGCAGAGAAATAATAAATGGTTGCTTTTATGAAGTCTAATATGCCAAACCAGGTGTTAGGGTTCACCTGAAACATCAAGCACACCTATCGCTCTGTTAAGTTGACCAACGTCAAAAATTTACTGTTAGGGACAAGTTTTTATCATCATTCATATCTCTGAACGAGCACAACATAATATATTTATAGTAAAAATTACAACAGTCTAAAAATATAAAGATGCAATAATAGCGCATAACAACGCAAACAAAAATGTATTTTAGACTAAAGCAGAGCATAAACGATTATTATAAACAATCAGCAGATCCACACTATAACTAATGTCGCTCACGCGTTGCCATACGTGCAGCACCCACAGTTATCGTCCTCCCATGCGCTTTAAATTTGACTTGATCTGGGGACGTTTCATGTGCGTGCTGGACCAACGGTCACGTGTGAGCGACATAAAAATCCCCAATTACTTTTCTGCTTAAGCTTCGGTGTAGGTTTTTAGTAGACAGGCTTCAATATATATATAATTCACATGAGTCCATACGAGTAACAAATACAAATTCCGTTCAAAAATCTCCGGAACGCGAAATCCTGACATATATACAATATAAAGACAAGCGGTAGCAAGAATGCCATCAAAAGCGGTACTGTAGTGACCCGAATAAGAGGGGGAACTGATATTTGCTTGGCCTCTCCATAGGGAACCCGTTGTTATCCGGTTACGGACTGTTGTTTGTTTTCAACCCGCCCTTCTCCACACTTCGTTACTAAATATATATCCGGTATTGCAACTGTTCGTTGAATTAAACTTTTTTGCCTTATTTGGGTCACTACAGTAGGTAATACAATACAACTTTAAACCGGGTAGCACAAATATTTTTACAGCTATTCTTAAATCATTTACTGACCTTACACACCTGCGCAGACGGACGAATTTGCTATTAATACGAGGGGTACATTTTAGTAGCAGTACAAGGTCCCGCTAGCGAAAACTTTTTCAAATTAAATACGTAATTGTAGCCAGTAATCGGATCTGGTTGCAAGCAAATTGCAGTATTCTAACTTTTAATAAATGTGGTTAATTTATCGCTCAATTAGGTGCTACAGCTGAAAATTTTCCATATTTTCTATATACACCTACCATATAAAGATTTTATAAAAACTCGGGAGGTTGCGATGGCATCACTTGGTTTATACGCGTTTTACCGGTATATCATGATGCATTATAAGTAATATACAAACGCGTAACCTTATTACAATAATATATAATGCAAAATTCGTGCAAGCAATTACTGCTAACAAATGTATGAAAACAGCCAACTATATATACGTTACGCACGTTATTATATTAACAACTAAAATAATCCTGCATTCCTACATCTAAATCGGGCCCTGTGACAAAGCAAATTTAGCTGAAAATAATAATAATAATAGCAGCTCATTGCTTTGTAAAGCCCTTCTGCTCATAATAATTGCCATTTGAAAGCCATTAAAATATTTCGAAAAATATCATCAAGAATTTCGTTAAAAAATTTTCAACTCTTTGGCTTGAGACTACTTAAACACATGCTTGAATCGACAAAATAGACATACCAGAAAACTGCACAAACGCCGCACTTTTTACACTTCACCCCATCAAGTTTAAGTCAATGCCAAGACTTAAGCTTGAACCTAACCACAAGCTTAATTTAAGGCAAAATTTAATAATTTCGAATACTGCAACGCGAAAGTGCAAAAGCGACCTGCGTATATATACAAGCAAACAAAATCACGGCAAATAATTATCCAGTTGCACTTTGGTTTAAGTATTTGAATGATACCTTAACAAGAAGCTTCAGCCAATTATGTTGCAACAACCAGGGTGCAACCAGAATTTCATTCCGATTACAATTCCGATTCAAATCAAGTCCCGATTCCGATTGCATAATCTATCGGAATCGGACTTTTGAAATTTTAATTTTAATCTTACTTGTTGTGATATGTTGCATAAAATGTCTGTATTATTTATCTATTAAATTGCTTTCCATGAGTTAACTTATCAATAATAGATTGAAGTTTAGCTTAACGCAACCAAAAATCAACGCCAATTTGTTCACGCGTCCTTTTTGAAAATTGTTGCCAGCTAACAGACACACTAAATTAACATTATATTTGTCATCCGGTATAAACTTGTTGTTTTCGATTCCGATATAATCCAGTCCCCGCTTTGCACCTTGGTAACAACAGTACACAACGCTACTCGATGCCTTGCATGGTAACACCTACTGCACACGACTTCAAAAATTTAATCCAAATCACAACCACCGCAGCGCTAATATGTCTCCTTCAATTGTCAAGAAAGCTAATTTTTTTATCAATAGTGCCTGTATTGTCAAACATGTGAAGCATCTATCATTAGTTAGGAATCGGTTTTGTAACTTTGAATAGCAAATGATGAATTTAGAAATTTAACATATTTTTTGCTTTCGATTTACCACATATTTGCAATTTTTGAGATCTGCCGAATTTCAAGACTTCTTCAGTTTGAATACCTATCGGTACCTGGTCATAGGTGCTATTCGCTTTTGTAAATGTGGGTCTAGATTTTAAACGTGGCTCCAGCCGATCGAGTTCCAGCAATTCTCGAACTGAAATATGTATTCCGATCAAAAGTTATTTCAACAGAAAACTTTTACAATACCTAAATAAATGCTCTCATTTTCAACCAGGAATGCTTGTACGAGTTCTAAACCAAAGTTTGATGTTTAACTGTATGCATACATAACCTAGCAATCATGATCAAACGTTCCAAAAATTACAGATTACAAAACTTAAACGCCAATTATTTCGTTTGTAAGCAAAACTCGATACTAAATGCAACAAAATCACTAGAAATATTACCAAACTCAGCGTTGTTATTTCTATAGCTTCACCAGTGAATCACACAACAAAGTAAGAACAATCATGCGAAAAGCAAACCGTCAACATCAAAAGTGCCATAGCTTCATACCAACACTGACCATGGCGCAAAACATAGCCCTTGTCCGTTGCATCCTTCACAAGTGTTCCATTTTCCAGCAGCAACCCGCCCCCACACTTGTAACAATAGTTCTAGTTTGAACCAAACCCCTCCCCATAGCTCTTTACCGCCATAACGCACGCCACAATTTTCACTGTGTCAATATACAATCCATACGAGATGAGCATTTTAAGTCCCGAACCCCCCCTGGCATTACGGGACCACAAACTAATAACTAGGTGCGAGAGAGAACTTTACGAGTTGGGTAATTAGGCACACAACAGTGGCCTGGGGATATAACAGGGACAAAACTTCTGATGCACAGACCAGAGAGAACAAATAACAAAAACGCAGGCAGGGTCATTTACTAGCGGCCGTTCAACAGAGATATACCTAAAAAATTGGCTACAATTCGAAACAGTTCCAGGGAGCTCACCATTACTCTGTAGATTTTTTCGAAAAAAATTGCTTTAATATCACGTCGTCCAGTGTTGTAGTGGTTGTTTTTATCGTTATTATAACTGCTGCCGTTGCTAATTATGTATGACGATTGCTTTCTCAAGCGGATGTGTGGAAGTACGACGTGAATTTTTGTTTATATGCTCAAGTCCCAACCAAGGTTTATCTGAAAATAACAGTCTTAACTAAGAGAGGCGTCAAACGGATATCTCCCTTCTTCAAAAGCTTAGGAACGCGGCGTTGTTCCATAATATTGTTTGCAACCCCACAACTATCAATAAGTTTATTTACCATGAAATTATAATCTGCGGTAACTGTGGTTAAATTGCTATCACCGAACATTGGACCAAAAAATTTACTTAGGGTTTCCTTAGTTGCGAGATGGGGCATCCACCCACATTCAACCTCACCCACTCCATCCCCTCCCTTCAGTCGACCTCCAAACTTTTTCCGAACCTTCCCGCAAACACAATAAATATCCGCAATTTCCAGATTTTTAAAGTATAATATACACCAATTTTAATGTCGCACAGGAAATGTACTTACGGCAAATTTACCCGTCTGATAGCGGAAGATTCGTACCCAGTAAGGGCGCAAGGAGTAAAAACACAAATGTTAAAGTACAAAAAATTTACTTATCTCCTACGCATTACGCATCCCACAGCTCATCCACATGATAGTTGGGTGGCATGCCCCGCACTCGTCAGCAGCCTAAGGACACCCCAGTAGAAAAATAATCTCAATGTACAACAAGAAACGACACTTGGCTCAATAGGTATGTTTTTGCAATTTCTGCCTAAAATCAAAAATCTTAAATTGGGGATGTATCCGGTATTTTTCCCATAAACTCAGTTACAGACATTTAAATGTCACGTCCATTGTCCTGAAAACCTTATTTGTCCCAGCGGACAGCTGGGCGGTCCAAAACACGTTTTGCGTTTCCATTAACATTCATTTTGCAAAATCAAAAATCTTGAATTTATTGTTCGTGTATCCGAAATTTTCCACACACTCAGTTACACACATATATTATATGTCATGTCCTGAAAACCTTATTAGTCCCAGCTGACAGCTGGGCGGTCCAAAACACATTTTGCGTTTCCGTTAACATTATTTATTTTGCATAGATTCGAGGTTAAATCCAAATAAATTACTGATAAAACAATGTTGTTTAGGATACTACCGAAATATACTTTGTTACTTACATTTAATTAATTCTGACAAATTGATTGAGTAATTTGACGAACTGTCAACGGCGATCGACTTATCAGATACAATGAAGAATTTGATCTAAAAGTAATTAAAATTAAAACCGAAAATAATAATAACAATAATAACAACAACAACAACAACAATAAGCTATACTAGTTTATCTTTTCTTCATAGAAAAATGCAAAGTATACGTACTCTTCTTGCTATAATTTTTAGTTTAACCTGTAGATGTGCGTAAAAAACCGCATTATATGTCCAAGAATTTTGTGAAGCGATGAGAAAAATAGACAAAATTCTTGCTCTCGTTACAACATTTACGAAATCCAACCCTTCGAAAATTGCCTGCAGTTACTACAACCGATATACTTCTTGCAGTTGTAGATCCCAGCTCATTAATGGTTGCATGCCGAAAACAGGCAAATTAACTCAAAAACTTAAAATCAAACCATAAAATTTTTTATAATTTTCCACTCGATAAGCAAGACTCTGGCCCACTTGGCTACATCACCTTACTCACGCACTTTGTCAAATACTCTACACACACAATCCGGATTACCGCACTGAAACTTCCAATGCAGCCGCCCAAGACCCCAGCCCATCATCAGCATGGACCGGCTCATTATCCTACCTTTTCAAATTCTTTGTCTGGCAGTTCGAGTACTTTCTGCAAACGTTCTTTCACCGATGAAAACTGTTCACCATTGCGAACTTTCAAGTAAAACGGCGTTCCAAAAGTATGTATTGGTTCCTGAGTAATCAGAACTATTACGGTTTAAAGCAAACAATAATCCGTTGTTATTATCACCAGGCAAGGCAACGACCTAGGTCTCAAGTTCTATGCACAGTTGTGTTGCGACACCTGAAACGCGGCGAACAAAAAATTAAATCAACATAAGTTCTTTCAAAAATAAACGCTCAAAAACTCTTGTTTTCCTATTTTATTAATCAAGGGTTTTCTATAACCGCGAGTGCCCCGCCTATGAATGCTGCTGTAGCCAGTCGAATGCTGAACATAATAATTTGCTGCCGCGTTCCGCTAGTTTAGGAGCAGAGAGCCTTCGTCACTCAAAAAAATCCCCCATAATCAACCCAACCAACCAAACGTCCCTGGTTTGCAAATACACTTATAAAAACAAAAAGACAGGAAACGTGTGTTAGTGACACCCCTAAACTGGTTCGATTTAATGTAAAAAAAGTTTGCGAAAAATTCCAAACCTTTAGTTCCTGATTTTATATCTCGGGGCTTTCTAAATATCCCTCAACAAATAATAACGACTGGATTACACTTGGGTTCACATCGAAAAACCCGCCCAATTTTAATCTTTTCAATATTGTTTTCAGTAGAATTTTCACAACTTACTGTACTTTTATATAATACATCGCAAGGCATTTGCTATTACCACCAGACACAACCAATCAACTAACAACAAAGCCAACCTTTTGAAAATGAGCAATCGGCAACAAGTATTCGTTTTTGGCATCGACCACAAGCTGGTCGGGTGGAACTTCTTCGGCACGAAGAAATTGAATGCTACACCGCATCATTTCGTCAACCGAAACGTCCGGATCGACCACGCGTGTTAGTTGATTGCGAAAAATTTCAACAATCCTATAAATTTACATACAACAGATGGGCCAACGTTACTTTGAGAAACGTAACAATTTAGTACAAGCATATTGTAAATTTTAAGCTATAGCGTAAACATACAGGCAAAACTCAATATTTGACCGTTGTGAAATCCAATAATGGATACAGTGTTTCCTCTTAATAGAAACACTCTGGATCAGACAAGTATGGACAAAAGGTCCAACTACAACGCAATATATCATATTATTGTTGCATTCTAACAGTTTGCTTCTCTTTTGTTTACTTACCATGAAAACCAAGCTGAATATTTTGGCCATAGTTTCATTTTTAACATTTTATTGCTCTCACAAACACCACACACGTATTAAATTAATAATTATTCCAAGATTGCATGATGACACTTAGACAACAGCATCTATTTTACCTAAAGTAACATGGCAAAATAAATATTAACTGCTACATAAAACAAGCAAAATAATCGTCGCACGCTAGGAAGTATGCTTGTTAGCTGAGACCGCACGATACCCAGTTACATATTTTTGTCCAAAACCATTATCGACTCTAGGTTATATTGTAAATTCTCTTCGAGTAACATTTAGTGTATAATTAATAACTCTATTATGATTTGGTTGCTATATCAGGCATAAACGCACCTATCGCTGCAATTAAAAGTCACTTCAGCAATAGGTTAATCATAATTTATGTCAGAGACTTTATTTAGCATTACTAGCGACCAAACACCAACATAGTAAATACGTAAAATGTTTGGTTATTAAAATAATGCACTCGAAATAAACAAAATACACACTTTAAACTCAAGTATACAACAGACCGTTTAACTTCACTGCTCTAATGGTACGTCGAGAGGCGCAGTGTGCGCCAATGCGCGTCATGTGAAAAGATAACTTTTGGAAAACTCGCGGTGCCGCACGGCATTATCTCAAATGTAGTTTTATTTGTGACGCGCGGCGGCGTGCGGCAGCGAATAATGGCGCCCAGTAATGTGAAGCACACAAAAGTATAGCGCATGCCCCACTTTAAACAAAACATTTTTTAATTTGCCAAAAATTTCCAAATTATGTCAATTGTGAGCTTTGTATAAATGAAAAAATACCTTTGAATTTGAATATAGTTAAACCCTAAGATAGAAAAAAGACATTTAAGATATAATCAAACAGAAATAAATCAAAAAAAGTGAATGAACATCAAGTTCATCAAAAATAAGAAAATAGTTTGATAATCGTTCTCATGTATACCTCAGTTTCCCAGTTCCGTTATCCGCAAGCTTCACAACACGTTTTACTTCATCAAGTAAACTTTTGACGTTTGCCGTTTTGTCCGGATACACAGTTATTTCCTATAAACCAGTAATAATATATAAAAGTAATATACATCGACGTAGATTTCATACGTCAAAAAATTTAAACAGCTTAGAATTAGTTACAGCACTTCAAATGCCCAATTTTAGGTTTAGTTGTCAAGGACAATGCAATATTTTTGTCCAGCGAATCGTGGAAACTTTTTCAATTGGTGTCACAAGAACCACTTAGAAATCTAAACGACACCAATACCCGATTATAGATACTGGCTACTGCACCTGCATCAGAACTTAAACAGCAAATTATGAAAAACTCACAATAATATAACAACAGAACAAAGCTCGCTGAGATTCAGCTAGAAACACTGGCATAATACCTCTGTACGCAATTTATCGTCCATCCAAAATAGTTTCACCGTACGTCTGGATTCCATTTCATCAACTCTGATAGGAACCTAAAAGCATCGACGTTATGAATAATCCAAACAAGATACAAAAGACTGGTATTTAAATTCAAAAAGAAAATTCGTCAGAATTACCGATACCATCAATTAGAACAAAAACTAGAATTGTAGTTTAAGGGTGGCACTATACTTGTCGTGCGGGCTCCACATGTAAAAATTACTTAAAAATTTATATGCGGCGCCGTACGGCACTTCGCGCAAGAAGCCGCACGGTGCGCTTTAAAATAGTCAAACAGTATAGCGCAACCATTAAAACTCACATCGATTATACGTAATCCCAACTAAGTTACAACGTCAAATGAAACCTGTGTAAAATTACCAAAGTTCTATGAACCAACCGTTACCTTATGTTTCAGGCTAACCTTTTGGTAAAACAACTTATATTTGATTCCACATTGACGTTGCTTCGCGTCCACCATTGCCATAAGTTGCCTAGCGTTCAGCAATGCGTTCAACGGCAATTCCGGCTGCCATTTGACCACAGTTCCAGGCAAATCTCGATAGCTAAAACGCAAAAACATTCCGTCAAAGACTTGACTTCTTCATGCAAAAAATTCCATCAAATCAGTTATTCCTTGCTGGAATTGTTGCAAAATTTACAAAATCCAATAATCGCATTTCACTATATTCAAATAAATTACAATCGTGTGTAATCATAACTTATTACCAGCATCGTAAGTAACGCCAAATACAAACAAGGTGATGCTAAGGTGCGACTGGATATCCGGCTGCAGTATTTATGTTTGTCGCATATCATTGGCCAAAAAGTACCAAAGAACTTTCACTAAATTTGCACACAATACAAGACCTAGCATGATGCAGCCTAAAATTCAAAACGATCTGCTTCTGTTTCTTGCCCAAACCAAAACATACACCAGTTTGCTTCCAAAACATAACTTATCACGCATAATTTAATACGTTTAATCACCTGCAAAGTTAACACTTTCCTCATAGATTACTCGTTCCTAGGCACATGAGCTAAACCAGCTGCAATTTTCACTTTTTGAACTGTGAAACTTACGAATGCGACCGGTAAAATTGAATTTTCATCGGATCATCGTGGCCAATGGCTTGTGCAAGGGCGGACGCAACTTGATTCTGAGTCCAACGCAAATTGCAAATTAGGCTCACTGTAGATGCCGGCGGTGGAGCACCAGCCGCGCCAGGTTCGTTTCGATCCACAAATTCAACCTCGACGCGATTATTTAAATCCCTACAAAAACACAATTCACAGCAACGTGATTCTTAACAAATTAAGTTCTCTATATTAAATAAATTACAATAAAACAACATACTGTCCAGGATTGATAATTGAAAAATCTGCAATATGTAATACATAACCAAGCTTGCATCAAAAGCACCAACAGAAGTTATCATGTCTTATATTTCAGGGTAACAATAATTGTGAGTTGTGTTCATGTTCAAACATAACGAAACCTATGTAAAAAGAACGCCTGGAGAGTAACTCTTATGATTGTGAATTGGATATAAAAAGTAGTGGATTGTTGATTAATTAATCAGCTATTTCTTAAACCCCTAGATCACCCATGAAGTGGCACCTCACGCCTCATACTTCACTCTGCAAATCTGCAAAAAAACTCAAGTAGTCCACTGCAGCATTTTACCTAAAATAATCTTCTACCGTCGGGAGACATTCAATAGTTGGTTGAAACACAAAAATATCACCGTCCATTATTTCTTCGACCGTTTGATCCAAAGGCAAATCAACATTCATCACACGCTCTGTCAGACCCGGCTTGACCTCCTAAAATGAGATACATCCAATAAATCATTTAAATGAAATTGTTTTGGCCAAATATAACAACCTATTTGCACGAGGTTGAGCCAAGTAGATCTTTGTTAAACCATATTATACAATCGCCTTCTTCATCGATAGACACATCAAGCAAATTTACATGTGTTACTTACTTCAAAAATCATCAGATCTTCGTTCAATGGTAGATTCGCTCGCTTGCACATCTCAGGCATTACTTCACCTAAAACATGAGAAGAAAATGTTATTTTTAGCCGTTTCCAGAACGGTGAGTAATTTTTACCAAGGATGTGCTTCGCGGTAAAAAACCGAGACCGAGACTTCTGGTCCCTGTCTTCAAACGTTTGAATGTTTTTTCGTACATCTTTCGTGTTTCAAGCGTAATTAATTGTTGTAGTCGCATAAAAAATACGGACGAAACTTCAGCACATGTAAAACAGCGAAAAAAGAATTATAATATTGATGTGTCGTCCTAATAACCTCTGGGTTTGTTTGCAATTCAGTTGGTTTGTAACGAAAGCAAGTAAACCATGTTATTGAAAATTTTTTTCAAAAGCCAAGTACAATCAAATTTTTGCACAGTCTTATTTTTAAGTTTACCGTATTGAGAGAAGCAAATATAGAGATTTAATGAATTTTAAAAAAGTATATTGTAATATAATAACAATGATTGCTAAAAATAGTGACAGCGAAAAATTCAAATCCGATAGATGTTCGTTTACGTATTGTGAACCTTAAGCAGAACAAGTTATTTGACTGAAGGCCAACTATGGTCACCGCGAGCTAACTCAATAAAATAATCTTCAAAAATGCATTACGATCAATTATTGTTAAGTTAAACTGAACGTAAATCTACCAAGGTTACAAGCAGACGTCTAGCCAGAAATTTTAATTGAAAGCGTTTAGATCTTGGATTAGAGGATGATAGATCCCCAAACAACCCTCTGACTTGGTTCTGGGACCTAAATGTTTACTGTATTAGCGACGTATAATTTTATTAGTTTCTAAGTTTTTATTAACAAATTTTAACTGTTCCACAAAGTTTGAATACTAGCATGTGTGAAATACTTCTGATGCAGCTACTTTATTAATTTCCGGTCATGTGGAAATTACACTGTCACAGGTCTAATGGTCATTCGGTATGGAAACTAGCAATTTAATACACTAGTTAAAATCTTTCTCCCACAAGAATTTTTCTGATTTAACATCGTTGCTTCACAAGAATTTTTATTCTTTTTGCATTATAGTTCGTTTTATTTCCTTCGTGTTTCTGCCAGTTACTTGAGCGCAGAGAGCCAAGTAAAAATCATGAAGTTGTATACTTACCACTCACTATTACTATGGTTTTTATAGTATACCGGAAACTCCAATCTTAACGTAGCAATGTTTGTTTGGTCTATTTCCTTGGTAAACCTGGCGTTTAACGTTAGTCCTAATAACAAGATTATGGTGGTTTCTTGTTCCTTCCAGGTCTCAAAATATACCTTTGGTGCGGCCTACAGTGAGTGAAGCTGCGAGTAATGGTTTAACGGAAGGCCGAAAATGCAGTGGTGCCTTCGGCGCAGTGGGTAACAAGGTGCCGTTGAGCTCAAAGTTACCGAAGCGAAACCACTGATTGGTCGCACGAATGTGCTAACATAGCACATTACCAACTTTTTCTAGTTAAGTCAACATGCAAACCCATTTGCTAATTCAAACAGCGATATTCGAAGCCTGACCTGAGTAAATGTTAAGCCTAAACTTTGCAACAGTTGCAAGCAGTTTTGCTTCTCTGGCTGCTAAGCGATGATAAACAAACGCCAAATCTCGCAAACTTACGTAACGGACTCGAGATCGGCATGCAAATGTGACCGCAGTACGCAATGATACGATGCTTCGGATCGTAATACTTTAAGAATAGCAGTACATCCGCTGAAACCAGATAAATGTCTCTGCTAGATAATATTGCAACTACAGTTGCTGAAATGAAAACTCTACAACTGAATTCACGTCTATGACAATGTTGCTAACACCATGGTGCGACCGGATATTAATTCACCGTGTATCGTATATTGTGTATGTCAAAATATTTCATTTTTTCGCCGTATTTTTAGAGTGCTCAAGGTTTTGCTGTTATAAAGTTCATTATTCCTGCTCATAGACTAAAATTATTTAATGCAAAAATGCGTTTAACTCTCGATCGTTTGCGTAAAATGAAAAGTAGCGAACCCATAAATGTAATCGAACACAACCGTAAATATACGGTTCCTGGTATGTTTATACTGGATACAGGAACGGGATACGGATATCAGTTTTTGCCGGATATTAAATCGGAACAGAATATCCGATCGCACATGGCTAACACTGCTGTATAATTGAAATAGATATTTTAGCTTTCTATGATCCTGTATAAAAACAGGTTAAAATATACAAATCAAATTGGTTTTTGCTTAGAAAACGTTGATTTGGCTACATTTTGTTTATATATAATTAGAGTGTAATCTAAATGCTAAACTAAGCTAGAACTATACTCAAATCACCAGAACAAGAAACGTGAAATCCGCTGATACCTGAAAATTAAAACATTTAATACTAAGAATACACGATGTGAACGCTCCAACTTACTCTCTTTGTCAAAATGTTCCAGTTCGGCCTCGGTTCCAGGCAAAAATTTGCTAATGCTTACAATTTGCATGAATATGTTCCAGCTTGGTTCGTTGCCAACCAGTTCTTCCATCTAAAAAATAGCCAACTAATCGATATGTAAAATTCATAACTAATCGATATATAAAATTTATCAGCCGATCTTTTTTAGATGCCGAAGGAATTAAAATTGTCGATTTTTTCAATTTTACACAGACTGTACATACATTAGGTGAGTTTTTAAAATCTTTTCATGATAACAGAAGTATACACGCTCCCTTGGGTCGGTTGTCCCAAGGTGGGTTTTCTTGATGATATACAGTTGTAACAGCAGTAGTTATAACCCCCTCATGGGACCCCACGTAGGTGGCTGTCGAGAGGGGGGTTCATGAAGCTGATTAGCAGTGAAAAACGCGCGAAACCTTTGCAGGTTGTCGTTTTAAATCAAATAAACTAAAACATTTTTCGTTTGTGTTATAGCTGCTTTTGAAATAAATTTTTAAGCATTGTTTGCTCAGCTTGAAGTCTAGTTTTGTTTGAGTAATTTCATATTTTATTTTAATTTAGGTATTTTCTGCTATTCTCCTGCATCAAAGAATGGTGCATTATTATTATTATTATTGTTATGTTTATTCTGTGCAGTACTTTTCGAGTAAATTGAAAACGTTATGAAGACTTTGCTTGGCTTTTAGATACTGGGCGCTTGAAGTGCATTGGCTTGGGCTTGAAAGCATTAGTCTTAGATTAAACCTAAGTCAACAATTAAAAATATCAAAATTAGCATGGAAGCGGGAAAATTTTGCTGCATTTCGAGGCTCACCATTCAAAGTTGTAAGACTTATCACCATCAGGTGATAAGTGCTAAATATACTAAAAGGCAATTTTCTTTTACTTATAATTCTCCATAAACAAAATATCTCATACAGTGACTCTTGATTCATAGTTTGCTATGACAAGCTGCATTAGTCACATTCAATCCAAAATTCAATCAGTTGATGCAAAATACATATTTCAGTTCAATGCTTAAAATGATTACCTTCGAATTTCTCGGATCTGAAGTTCGTAGTCATGTAATTGAATAATTGAATGTTATCTCTCGACTTTTTTAGGCTTTGGATTGAAACCTTACGAAGTTGGTCTAACGAAAATTATTATTCCTCGTCATATTTATAATATAACAAAATCCAGTTTTTCATTCACTTATTATTCTCCAGAAAACAAAATATCTCACACAGTGACTCTTCATCCACTAGTTTGCTATAACAACCAGTGCTTCATAAGTCAAATTTAATCCAAAATTACATCAGTAGATGCAAAATATATAAATTTCAGTTATGATAATTTGACTAAACAATCACCATAAACTGAACAGGTGAAGGTAAAATTGAGCATATATCAATGAAATTGCTGAGGTACTTGGTTTGATAAAATATATTATCGATGCATTAATAGAGGGTGAAAAACTGTTGATTTATGGTACTGTAACAAATTTTCCTTTTTGCAAGCTGACTTCATTGCAGATCAAATTATACATGACAATTCGAAAAAATTACTAATTTTAATTCCTAGTACAATACAGGATTTTCTGAGCTTTTTAGACTGCAAACTGCTTTTTTAGACTCCTCCAGTAAACCTGTACAGTATGGTAATGACATTATTTTGCTAGAATTAAATTTTGAGATAAGAAACATAAGTCACTGCTGATATTTTGATTTCTGAAGGATATAAGAAAACCAGGGTGCAACCGGAATTCCGGTTCCGGTTCGGGCATTTTTTAACCTTCCGGTTCCGGTTCCGGTAAATTTTTACCGGATTTAAAAATTCCGGTATTATAATTTGGCCGTTTTCTTAACTTTGCTAATTTTTAAGAATCTCTTTTGAAAGCCACTTGTACTCCGAATATAAGCCATTAATGGTGGATTTCACTTCAGTCGATGATGAAAATCTAAAATACAACAACTAAAATAAATACCTATGTTCGACTAAGGTTATTTCACAAATAATATAGCAAAAAATAAGATTAAAATGAAATTTCTGGTGAAATGCATTTTTCACTTTCCGGTTCCGGTTCCGGTTCCCGTAAAATTTTCAAATTCCGGTTCCGGTTCCGGTAAATTGTGATTCCGGTTGCACCCTGAAGAAAACATATGTAGACCCCAAGATATTGTAAAAAAATTCAGGTGCAATGTGGGATGGGGTGTGCACCTCCTAGCATAATATACAGAAGTGAACATGAAAATTTATCCAGGAAGAAAATTGTAATGTGGTGAAGACTCACCGTAAATTTGAAAACTGACATGTTCCATCATTATTAACGTAGCGATCTATATTAAAAGTAATGTTCCTTAGCTCATGTGTGGTCAATTAACTGTCTGCAGATTACTATTAGAAAGTTTAATTTGATCTATTTAATCTTTTCGTATTGTGTTATCTCTAAAAACAACGTATAGATTTTATTTTCAGTTACTGTCAAATGGGATCCAAACCAAAAAACGAATGGGATTGCATAGTACAACTGTAATTCATAAAAACCACGCATTGGGATGAGACAGCCTCTTACGACTGTCCCTAAGAAGGGTGTATACTACTGATAACACAAATTATGCATTTGTAATGTGTGCGAATGGAAATCGCTAAAAACAAGAACGATAACCTACTTAAACCTCAGATATTTACCGTGCACATTTTCGAATTAATCGAAGACATTGACGGCGTGCCAAGATACGAAGGTCGAACAGTTCCGTTTTTGCGTTGCGCAAACGGCCACAGCCGAAATTGATTTAGCGATAATTTCTGTATAAAACAAACCAAATATAAAGCTATAAAGACGCACGAACAATTATGCGTTTTATAACACGCTAAACACGATACTATTCCACTATTCAATGTCTTTGTAACAGTTTAGTTGCAATATTACATTGGCCCATGTTATTTCTAAGGGCATCCAGTTTTCCTTACGTACTATAAAGTAGAGTAATCTCAGGATTAAGTTTATTATTTTCACATAGACTTAGGAGTTTCAGACTCATAAATGATGGCTTCAATTTATTGAAGTTTAAACAACATGTCGATTTTTTGTCGAAGACGGTTATCCGATCGCTCCTTGTTTATTTCCTGTAGTTTTGTGCATGGTAGATTCAGGAATGACAACTATCAGGTACCGACGTATGCTTATAGGCAAGGTGCTAACAAAATGTCAAAGAACCAGACTGCAACAAGACAGCAACCGGATGGCATAGCGCTTTTAAATATGTTCAGTCTTTATGTCTACTTTTGATGATTCCATTCTAATCTAGCCAATTCTAAAGTTCGCCAGAACTTTCGATTTATTGTATTCGAAGAATATCTAGTCGAACATCAAGAACTAATTTTAAAATTAAAATAAACTTACAAAATGCCTCGCTAGCATCTGCTGAAACTCAGCGAGTGTCGATGTTTTCTTCACCCGAAAATTTCTACAAAGTAGAAATTCACAGTTGGTAATTAATTAAAATTACACTCTTATATAATAAAACATCAATAAGACAATATTTATTTCAAAATCAAATTATATATTAAAATCAGCGGCGTAGGCTAAACATTTTGCATCAGTAGGTCGTCTGAACCAAAATTTACCTTCCACAATATCAGCAGGAATTTTATACCTTTTTAAACGATTAAGATACATGCTAATTTGCAGTGCATAACCACGATACACGACTTTGGAAATAAAAGCTTTTGTGCTTCAAAGGGTTTACTTAAAACCTTGTTCTAATGTAGTAAATTTTAACAAATGTCCTTGGATAAGTGTACGATCGAATATCAAAAATACCGTAACCAGATGGCCATTTTTGACGTAACAGGAACATCTGGTTGCACCCTAACTGGTACATAAATTAAGTGTTTGCACACCTGAATAGTTTCTCCGCTGTTTCCATTTCCAGCAAATCAAACCCTTGGTGCCCGTCAAAACAGTCTTCAAGGATTATCTGAACAATATCTATATTACAACAAAGAGTAAAGAATAATTACAAAACTACCTATTCAGCATTCAAAAAACAATTATTCTATGTTTTTAGAGATGCCATTTTCCGAATCTTATGACTGTCAAAAACGTCCATTCCTGAAGGGCATGCCAATTTTAAACACATAAAACGCAATACTAGTACACAACTTACTGTTCATAACACTCACATTTACAGAAATATACAAATGAGCTTCGCTTTTTTCTTTCTTCCTCAAGGCTTCTTGATTCCTTAACAATAGATGACCGATTAATTAACTATAAAATTTTACAGGAATTAAGCTCAAACTAGAAATAACATCAGACGACCGACATTAATTTTTTTACCTTAATTAACTCCAAAATTTTACAGCAATTAAGTCCAAAACAGAAGAAACATCAATATCAATATACCCATTTCAAATTCTTCAAATACGTTAAACTTCAACCATCTACGTTCAAAAAATTTAAATATTAGAATTACACATGCATAAACAAAACCACTTCCGATTCCAAACACAACGATAATCGCAATCGGAATAAGTTTTTTCATTTTGCTTTTTGTTTTGTTGTATACTTTCTACTATTAAATTGTTGATTATGTGCACGGGAGCTTTTTGTAAAACAATGAGCAGAGGACACTTGAAAACGAATTATTGCCATTGCCAATACAAGAATATATAATAAAACTCGCTATACAAGAAACTAGAATGGGGTCTGAAAAACTCTAGCTTTGATTCCAGTATAGAGTTCTAACTCCGATTACATATTATTACGATTTCCATTTAATTCAGCTCCGTTTGGCACCCTGCCAGACCTCTATTCTTGCTTACTGTTCTTCCTCTAGGCGATCCCTCAACTGAACCGGAATATCGCTTTCTGTCACTGGTTGTAGCGTATCCGCTAAAACATACCAATTAATTATAAAAACTTTCACAGCTGCTCAAAACTGCGTCTTTTATCTTCGAAAAAAATAATATAGAACTACCAAATTTTTAATGCTAAAAATTTCCATAAAAACGCTAAATATCTCATAAAGGTTTTCTAATTACGTATTCGACGGGTCGACCCAAGAACCTAGTTCAGTCATAAAAACTAAATATTTTCACTATCCGGTTTCACTAATGTAATATATTGACTGGAAATAAAACTTATTCACGCGAATTTAGTTCCGGTCCTACAAAATACTTAGGCCTGAAACTTACGTATACTAGATTCGCGTATATAGACCAACATATACGCATTAGTGCTATGCCGGTGAGGCAAATCATCTTCACCCCCGCCATAATTCGCCTCCAACGCTTCATGTTCAGTACAACGTGCCACAACGTCATCATCAAATTTGCACCACTGCAAAACAGAACAAGAACAAAATACACGAATTAACTTGCATTTCGATATGAGGGCGGTTGTAGAACTTTCTCCAATGGGCCAAATTCCCCATGCTGAGCTCCCTCGTAAAATCGTCCTTGGATTGAAATTATCTGTATAAGCTGGAACACCCCATATACGAATTTTAAGCAACGTCCCAGCTGATTTTATAAACGTATGCAATTTAAATGTATGAATATATTTCGTTAATAAGTATAGTTCCTAGAATATTGTTTCTGTAAGTTTTTAAGTTGCGTTCCGGCACATTCGCACACAAATATGCTGGGGCCGGGTGCAAATATTGCAACATTAACTAATAATTATAAAAACGGAGACAAACACCTCTAAGTTAAAAAATTCGTTAAAAAATATAAAACATTTGCAAAAAACTATCCTTTACCCCAAATATTTATCTTGTAAGCTTTCTAAAAAGACCTCCTACTAATCAAATAGTTCAGGTTGATCTAGCAATTACCTTTCCTCGCAGGAGACCGCGCGGGAGTAGCTAGAATTTTAGAAAACAACGGGATTGTGGTCCATAAAATTTCAAAGGGGGCGGGAAATTCTTGTGTTGCAAACTAAAAAGGTGAATAAAACCCTGCAAAAAAATCTCAAAAGGGGGTTTGACGACAGACACCCCCCTGCTATACGCCTGGGATGCCTCTCTGAGTAACAGTGACATTTCACAGCTACCGCAGTTGATATCAAGTTTTTAACAAAACTTATAGATAAAACAACATTCAAAAACTTCATTGCTCACCTTCCCGCTGCCAGTTGGATTAATAAACACTACATAGTGACCGCCATGAAAGTCACCAGAATGCACAAGAACTGCATGTAATATGTACGCGGCATTCGTCGTTTCGGGCTTTTCCAAAAATTCATCTAACACTAGACGTTTTGGAAATTCAAATCTGAAATACAACTAGTGCAACATAATATAATGTTAAATTTCAGTTCACATTTCCTTGTTTTAAAAAAATAATTTAACTTATCGCCCTAACGAAATCTCATGAATTTTCCACCAAAACAAGAAAACTAAGGAAAAGCAGAGTTTCAGCAGGGACATATATAATTCCTGGTCCTTAAAGGTCAAAAATATTTCTTACACTTAAAGTGGCATACTCTCGAACCGAAATTATGACTACGCCCTTGAGTTTGAGTTCCAGCCCAGTTTGAACATACTACCTGCAATAAACACGTTGAGCTATGGCTAAACTTATCCTAAAAACTATGGTAATAATCATAAGCACAAAAAAACTACTCAATATTATTGCACAAGTTAAGCAAAACTTAAAAAAATTACCTATCGTTGATTTTTACGTTCTGATCAGTAACCGGGTCATACTGAAACCGCATGAGTTGTAAATGAAGCACCGGTGGGAATTTGCAAAATACCACACCCTTTTCGGCCTCCTGAAAACAAAACAGGTCCACGACCTGATGTACGCAAGTTACTGTGTTTGCAAAAGTTTTTTGAAAGAACTATTCAGCAAGGAGTGCCAACGACCAGACCAATTATATATTTTCCAAATAGAACTATTCAGCAAGGAGTGCCAACGACCAGACCAATTATATATTTTCCAAATAGCAAATATTAGCGCCCCTAAAGCGAAAGTACTCAGCGTTATATTCAGTCGAACGCAACTGTCGTGATAAAAAACTTCTCTTCTGCAAAGCTAAGTTTTCGAGGAATACTAAAACCTTTTATAGGCTAACCGATGTTGCCAAACCACTATTTTGAGTTTAATTAAGAATTTCAAAAAGTTAAATTCTAACTTTTTCCTTTTAGAGACTAACCTGCAGGCCAAATTCGCCAGCATCATACTTATTTTCACCTTCCAGAGACTCGACTGCAACGTAGTCACGAAACGAATCGAGAACTGAAAATTAAAACTGGAAAAATTCGAATTTCTTTAAAACCCATTAAAAGGCAATCATTTTAATATACCATCAGTTATCGATGCTTTAAGATATGTAAACAACGAAAACTCTCATGTCTTTAAACTTCATGCACCCATACCGTTCTTTTTGCCTTTGATATTGAGTTGTATATCGTAAAACGGTTCATCGCGTTTTGATTCGAATGGAATCTTCTTGCAACGAACGTATGACTAAAAATTATCCTACACACATTATAATATGAAAACACTTAGCGCTTCAAATTTTAAAATCGCCAACTTGTTAATTTCTTTAAAAAAATTTGAAAAATGTCAAACAAAGCCTCATTATCACTGAATTATTTTTCTAGAAGAGGAGACATCCACTTTCCTGAAATGTCCCCGATATATACTTCGAAACCAACCAAAACACACAGAAAGCTTACAAAAACACTCGCTTATTCAAATTGCACCTATTGTTCGGCAAATTCCACATTATCACTGTAAACTGCTCATCGCAATTTACCTTCATTTTCCCTTCAAACAACTCAGGTATTGTGCCTTCAACAGCAGAACCTTTCATTTTCATTTCGAGGTTGTCCAGAAGCTAAAACAACGTTAAAACAGCGTTTTCTAAATTGGAAAATTTTATGAAATAATAACTACAAAATCTTTTAAGAAATTGCACATTAAGTATGAATGCAAACTTAAGTCTTTGATGCGAGATCAACCTCAACTGAATATCACTATCTGCGAATCCGTTTCGATCAGATTTCAACCAAAAATAGAACGTCTAAAGCACAAACGGCTATTTTGCAATTTAATAAGTTGCTGAATTTAACATTTAAAAAGTTTCAAAACCAGAATGTGACATTTTTGAAGTTATACAATGAACTGGATTCACCTTTATATTTTTTAAATAATAGTAATAAACTAGATTTACATCCGAATACTTCTGGAGCTAAAAAGCTAAGTGAACTAATCACAGTTTGTTTCTGTAGCGTTGAAACCTTAATGAGTGAAAGCCTTCGGGCGGCAAAGTAACTAGCTAAACGGGTGGATACGTTAGAGAACAATTGTGATATAAACTAAGTATTTTAAAACTTTCTTATTAAAGTAAAATCGTTAAAAATTGTACGGTTGTAATTTTTGTACCTTAATGTTATTTGTGTGTGTACTTTATGTATGTTGGTATTAAGCCTTGTTTTTAGGCAATTTTTCAATGTTTTTCTGTTTCAAATGCGCAAACAAGTCCACTTTAGTTAAACGATGATGTCACTATGTTACTATTAAGCAATGGACAAAGTGATAAATAGACTTGAAAAATGAAGTCTGAAAATAGAAGACTTAATAAGGGGAGGAATGTCAGAGTTTAAACAAACTCCGTTTTCTAAATTGGAAAATTTTATGAAATAATAACTTTGAAACAACTTTAACAAAAATTTTAATTTTTTGCGAAAATCGAAAACTTTATCTTGAACTTGAAGTTAAAACAAAATTCTAACAACGAATTATAAAAACGACTACGTGAATAGTAAAAAGAGATTAGTTAGTTTTTTTATCACAATTGACGACTTACAAATGTTCTGTTTTAAATTTAATAAAGTTATCTGGTTCAAATTAAATATTGGCAAGTTCAAAGGAACAATCGATTGGCAACAATTAACTTCAATCGGGCCGCCTATCACCATTACACATTGGATTAATTCAAGAGTTAATGATGGCTATGGATAAAAGTCTGCAACTTACAGATACTGTGTGGCCGTACCCCTCCCATCTTCGGGGGTCGAAGTCATAGCCAATGCATGTAATAGTTCTGAGCTAAGGCGACATTTGCTTCGTTTACACAAACCTCCCTGCCATAAATGAGACGTGTAGGCCGAAAACACAACGTGATGTACATTCATTTGTACACAGAAGGTGCTTAGTAGCATGTTTTTGGTATAGAGTATTATAAACTAGAAATGTTATTAAACCTTACTGTATTCACGAAGCAGCATAAAATCAAGCGCCAAATAAACGCACAACATGCTGCGTTTAAGCGAAAAGTTAACGTGTAATTTCTGTAGCACAATTTCTTTAGTTTACCTTAATAACAAAAATAATTTTACTTACCACACGACTAAGTTCTTGTACGTCATGTTGCAAGAACGAATCGAAAGTATCCCACCTGTAAACGAAGAATTATTGTTCACAATCCCCGAAATTGTTAACACTATATTTAGATTATAATATTCTGCGTTTCAATCCACATAATCATACTTTCAAATTTTAACGGAAAAACTGCGTCATACGCTGCAATGAACTAAAAACAAACGAGTAGATTGGCATATACATCAAACAGCATTGCTGCACCGGAATTCCTACATCAATTAAATTCCAGTTCCTGTTTCGATTTTGAAAGACGCAGGAACCGGAATTTGTATTCCACTCATGTCTTTGTACAAATTAGAGAACTGATTGGTTTAAAACGCAATAGAACCGACGAACGACACATTTTACTTTGATTTATAGTCACTAAGCAATTCGGTGGTAAAATATATCTACAATTTCTGTTTGGGTGAAAAAATGAATTCCTATTCCTGTTCCTGCTTCCTGTGAAATATAGGTCGTGTTGGAGCTCTGTCAAACAGTTCAACGATTTTACCAATATAAACAACCAACGTTACGATCGGAAGGGAAAAAGTTTTAGAGCTAGAACCGGATTCTGTAATATTAGACCAGAACCGGGTGTCGATTTTTTACCGGAATCGGAACCTGATATCCGGTTGTACCCTGCCAATACCACCCTGAGCAAAGAATTGCACAATGCTTCTTGACAATTTTAATGAAATATAGCGACGCCGGATACCGCATGCAAATTTGCAAACGAAATAATCTTTGACGTGGTGTGGCGTTGTCACATGACAAGTATAGGGTCAGCCCCAGCCAATTGTTGCATCCTCTTACCCAAATGAGCGTGTCAGCTTTTTCGTGCCCACTGGTTTGTCGGAAAATTGAAGCTCGTAAAACACCCTTTGCATTGCGAGTGCTACATTCTTACTAGGGTCGTCATCGCCTGTCGGCATTTGGTAGACAGCCTAAATAAAAATCATGAGCATGCAGCTTACTTAATCGCTGAGGATAAATATGTACTCGCACATTAACAGGATAGTTCATTGAATTTTTGTTCGGTTTCTTAACCCAGCAGACAATTTCTTTCAGTCATCAATGCAGGTTTCGTTTCAAACAAATTTTACGTGAAAACCAATTTCACTAAGTGAAATGTTTATTTCGTTTACCGAGTGTCCTCTTCATCTGGTTGCTGCAATCATGTGAGACACACTTGTGTCGGTACATAAGGAAAACAAACAATGAACATTATGTTATATGCTTGCTGGCAGCATATGTGGCGACATATAGACGATGACAACCGCACTGTCACGGGCATGCTGTGTGGGTTATCGCAGAGTGTTCAATTAAGGATCCGTAGGCTAAGAGTTCGAAGTCGCTGCACGCTTGGTTTTTTAAAATTATAAAGTTAAAATAGTCGCAACCGTGTTTAGCGAAAATTCTATTTTTCAAATAACTATTCACCTTTCTAAGTTTATTGGTGAAAAATAGCGTTTGTAGTAGCGAATTAAGGTAACACGTCGCGCCTTGATTTTTCATTCCAACAAAGCCAGTGTGCTTCTTGCTGTCCCATCTAAAAATATACGTACAAAATGTAAGCCGGCTTGACATTTGAAAAAAATTTAGTTAAAAACTGTCGACGTTGTTGTGTCGCACAAATTTTTCCAACAGCAATTAATCCGGTTGGCCCAAATTTGACATTATATATTCAACTCGCAACAAATAATGAAATAACTACCAAATCATGAGATTGCACTAAACTTGCAAGCGATAAAAAACAATGTGTAACTTATGTAACAAATGTGTTTTTGTACGTACACACTACTTTGATTGGGAACCATACGGCTAGCAGTGAGCGAAAATTTTAATAACCTTGATGTCTCCAAACAGTTCTGCATAGCTGTGAATCTCTATCTTTTTGGACAGCTATTACGCAAAACACTTTACTACTCCGCAACTTACGAAACACCGTGTGGCGCATCCGCACAAACATCAACTTGTAATATCACAGTATCGTCTTTAATGTAACCGCGCTCTGGATCACATATTTGCTGAAAAACAATGCCTCAAAATTATCAATTGTTGATTAGTACTGCGTCTTTTCGGGTAAGTATCCGTATTTTCAAATTAGTGTAGCATCAATCAGTTGTACTTAGCTGGTGATAAGTCTAACAATAGTTTTAACACTGTTTAGAGATGTTTGAAAACCTCTCGATAACTGATAATAAACAGAATATCTACAGGAAAAATACGGGGAAGCTGCCAGTTTCTCTAACTCGAAAACCTTTCATGACTTTCAACAGAAAGCTTTCTTACTTCTCTGTTTTATTGTATTAAGTATTACCAGTTCAACTTTTCGTGAAAATGCACCAACATATCGGTTACAAACTACTTAAAGTCGCTAGTAAGAAAAAATAATAACTTACATCCCAAGTCATAAAACAACTGAACCCCCAGTCATTTTCCTTTGGGAAAAAATAATGCTGAATTTTGCGTTCAAACGCGTGAACGCCTTCTTTTTGCGGCAACAGGCGTAGAACTGCTTGCGCAGTGCACGACCAATTGCTGAAATATAAAACGTGATACAGTGTGTACGGAATTATTATTGTTTACATTTCATTTTAAAGAAATCCGTCTGAACTATGTATTAATTTTGCGTTAACAATAATTGATTATTACGAAACTCCCCATGAGACTCAATGTCAGATATAAATCCTAGAACTCTGATACTACTATCTATCATCCAATGTCAGTTGTTTGCTTAACTTGCAGGGAGAACCGGCCATCTGGCAGGCCTGTTAGAATTTAGATCATTCAGAGAAATGACAAAAATCTTGGTTAAAATTATTATTCTACGCGGCGACTGGTGTGGAGCGATTAAAATCAAAACCCCGGGGCTATTTTTAATGCCATCACAGCCCAATAAACAAGTAACAGTACAGCATGTATATATTTCATGATAGTCGGTACAGCTAAACGCGCACTGGCCGAGAAGAATTCTATGCTTTAAAAAAATTTTCGATGCCCCCTCCCCCGATATCATCTCAGCCACCGTAACTGAAGAATTCCTGATTAAACGTACGGCACATCCGATTCTGCATTGCACTGAAGAAAAAATCCTAATGACTTTGTGTTTTTCATTTGATCACGGCACATTGCCATTATTTTCCTGAAATACACGTATAAGTAATAACGTAAAGTTTAAGAATAAATACTATGTTAACTTTAGGAACAATGTGGCGATTAATCTACGTGGGTGACAATTCCAAACAAGTGTTTTGAAGCGTATCGGCGTCGACACTGCCGAAAAATTACTGAATCGTTACAGGTACATTTGAACCTATAGTTCCCTGGAATGCTTTTCAATGTCGTGGTATACCTTCCGTTTTGTAATTTTTAGTTGCTTAGGCATACTGCTTAAATACCTATTCTCTCAAACGGGCTCGCTTCAAGCTAATAGAATCAATGCTAAAAATACGTCACGGAATTAAGCTCACAATGTGTTTTGTGCCCAAATTGGCGCATAATATAGCGAAGTTCACCACAAATTAAAAAATTTGGCTCATTTGGCGCCAAGGATGTGCGATCTCGGTCAAAAAAGCCAGACTAAGACCCAAGCTAGACCGACACCAGGGTGCAAAGCGGAACTGGGTTATACCGGAATCGGAACTAGAAAATTTGTGACTGTATGGATAACTTGTATTAACAAATATATTGATTTAGGATATCTGTTGGTAAGCAACAGTTTTCAAAAACGTCGTATGAACAAATTGGCGATAATTTTTGGTTCTGTAAAGCTAAACTACAATCTATTATTGATAAATTAACTATCAAAAGCAGTTTAATAGATCAATGATACAGAATTCTTATGCAACATATCACAACAAATAGATTTAAAATTAAAATTCAAAAATTCCGATTCCGATTGATTGCGCAACCTGAATCGGAATCGTAACTCGATTTGAATCGAATTGGCTACCAATTATGACAACTGATCAAGAAATTTTGGTAATTGAATTGGGTACCCCTTATGACAACTGATCAAGAAATTTTGGTAACTGTAAGTGCTTTATTTGAAAAAATTTTCCTAAAATGAGCAGTTCCCGCGATTGTATTGTTACTTCCTGTAGTATTGATTTAAGTCGTCGCATATACGCATGTGGCGTGGTATCTACTAAAATTTGCACCTATCACCATCGGCAAAATTTCAAAATATGAATTTGCAGTATTGACAAAATTTTTATTGGCACTGTCAAACCAAGCAACTCCAATATTTTGTGACCTTAAAAAATTTACGATAAATATAATTTCAAATTCAAATCGACTATTGTTTTATTGCTCATTCCTTGTGGTTCTGCTTCGTTGTTGTTACTAAAAAGTAACGATACAAACATTTCCTCCCGTCCTAACAAAATCAATTAAAATATTTCGGCTTAATTGAAATTGAAACTAACCAGGGAATCCCGCGGACGTAGACAGGAGGGCTCAACTGCGTTTCTTTCATTTTACTAAAGTTTTTGATTGCAAACTGGAACGATGTTTCTGCTTTGTAGTCATCTAAAATCCAACCGAATTTCCGAAAAGTTTACAAAGTATTATACATTCACACTTCAGAGCGAAAAGCTGTAACAATGATCCATGTGATGTGTAAACAAAATGATTAGGTTAGCAATATTCAGCACCACATAGTGCGATAAATTAGGCATTAGTTCGTTGAGAAGGTGCGAAATGTCACGGCTGAAAAACCCGCTGCGAGGAAAAAACCAACTTATCAACTTTTGCGAAAACACATCAGAAACAGTTTGTTAACAAAATTGAACTAAATATAAAAAAACTCATTTGGAAATAACTATTTTTCCAAGACAAATTTAAAATACTTAAATGATTAAAAATAATTTGCAACAAAATCGTAACAGGAGAGATTTATTCATCAAAATTCACTTCAGCAGATAAAATTACAATTATGCAATACATATATATACATGGTGAAACAATGACACTTCAAAATTATGTCGCAGGCGGTGTGTTTATCACGGGTAAGCAGAAAAAATGCGAGTAATGTGTTGTGTCAAACAATTTGACTTCAGTGCACGTCAAAGTACAGAGTTAAACATAATACGTTTATTTAAGAAATATGTTTATTTCCTATTATCTACCACTGTTTCAATTTATTTTTCTTTCAACGCTTCCAATTAAACCGCAAAAAAACTAATTTCAGATTTACTAATTATATAAATGTTTTCCGAAAATAATAAAATTCCCATGTTGCAGAAAAGCAAAAATAAAAAATTAGAAGTTCATTCCCGAGTTATACAAAATACAAACATACTTAATGATAATCCCCAACCCCCGAAAACACTACAAGGCACGCTAATGGTATGTATGTCAAACGTACTGTCTTCTTCCATAACAGCATCTGCAGCTCTGTCAGTTGCTGTAATGCCACTTTCCGCATTCACGATGACGTCATGGCTATTCAACGCTGTGTTACTCGTGTCCACGGCGACAGCCAAATTTGTAACATTGTTGTTTGCATGAGTATTATTACTGACGGGTTTTCGTTGATCTTTTTCGTCTTAAATATACAAATTAACAACTGTTTTACTGCATGCCGCAGGTGACCAGAGATTATGATATAAACAGGTAAAAAAACAGGTACAATTTTTAAGTATCCTGCTGATTCCTGATAAAAAAATGGAAACGCAGCTACAGACAAATCATTCCCAGACGTCTAACTCTATAACAAATGTCTATATTTCAGTATACGTTCACAAATAAAACCTGTAAATCTTTAAATACCTGTTTCCATGGGTTCCACAGTTTCGTCAGTGTCGCCTGTGGTCATCATATGACATTTATGCAGCAAAAATTAGATTCTAAAACTTATTTCCCGTATTCTCAAATGTCTCAGATATCTAACAATCGTCAATGTAACGGTTTCGAAAAAAACCGGTGCTAAGTGTACAAACAATTGACAATATATACAGCATCTATCTATATGTTGATAAACGTGGTATAGCATATGTATGTGCATAGAGCGTGTAATGTAAAATACAAACATACACGTGTACATATAGCGTTACACAAAAATATAATAGCGATAGCGTGGTGTAATGGGTAGCGCGCTTGATTCGTGAGTCAGGGCTTCGAGGTTACCACGCTGGTGTTCACCCTCGGCATCACTTGCCCTCTAGTTATGGTGTTTCTTTGGTGTGCATTAATTCCCGTCTCGGTGTCAGTCTGTAACCTGTGCCCTGTACATATCAGGTGCCACATTCTTCTTGTTATATTGCCCATTTATGTGCCAATATAATTATGTTTGTACTTTCTGCCAAATCACTTAAAACACCCGTCTTCGGATCGGTCGAACACTCCCGTTTTAGCCAGTCCCAACCTTACACTGACACTATACAACTGTGACTGAATACGCGGCTTGTGTATGTGCAGAGTGTGTAATGTTAAGACATATACATACTCGTGCACATATAGCACCAGGGGAAATTAGGATATGGGCCGCGTGGTGTAATGGGTAGCGCGCTTGACTCGCGAGCTCCCGTTTTAGCCAGTCCCAACCTTCAAAAGCCCCGGCAGGATAACACCCACCAGAAAAATATGGCCGCGGAAGAGCGCGCGACCGGAGGGGTCCAAAGTTCGATTCCCGGCGTGGCCATATCTTTCAGAGAAATTTAGGAGAAAAACCCCGCCGCAGCAGGCCGGACGCGCAGGAACGAAAACAAAAAAGGAAGAAGGAGAAACGGCGTACGGAGAAATTTAGGAGAAAAGTCAAATATATTCGAAGTACGTCGGAGGAAGGGGTCGTTCCGACCGTGCAGTTCTGACAACAACGGTGTCAATATGTTTAGCCTATCAATAAAATGTCGTGCCGGATTACGTATTTTAAACTTTATGTTACATATGCAAATAATGCGTTGGATGCTGCAAATCAGAATTTGCTGGCGAAAATTATTGGTTTGATGTTATACAAAACCGTAAAGAACGCTGGCTTTCAAATATCTCATACACTCGTGTATATCAAATCACTAAATTGCACTAGCTAGGTGAGCTATGAGTCTGCGTTTGTTGAGCTACAAATACAGAAAGCGGGTTTACCTAAATACAATAATAATCTTCTGTCACACATGAATTGAGATAAATTTTAGAGAGTGGTCTAATCCGGTAATTGGATTGAATTTGAGGGCTACGCATCTTCAAAGACTACGACGCAGTTAAATCCTTAAAAAATGCACTGCAGCCCAATGTTTAATATCATATTTGGGAGCACTATTGTGAATTCAAAAGGTATTAAATATTTTAGCTACATAAAACATCTTCAATCCTCTAAACATTAAACTGTGAAGAAGGAATGAAAAAAGCCCAATGGCTGGGTTGCATTATCACGACTAAAGTTTTAGAACGCAAGTGAAGGTGGTTGGTCTTTCTGCCTGTATCCTCAAACGTGTGTAGCATCTATCACCAGTTGGTGATAGGTCTAGTAACTTTTGAACCAAGGAATGCCGAGGCTTAATCCCTTCTCACATTCAGTTGCCTGTCGGCAATTTAGCGCAGTGTATATACGTTAAATAGTATATATCGCACCGTGTTTAACAATTGTAACACGTAATAGTACTAAATCACCACAAGACGTGAGAGCCCCCTCGGGCTCGAGCGTCAAGCTCCTATAGCTGAGTTTTGATGGTATACGCCTCCCACTCCAGTCACTGGAGTTCGAATCCTGGCATAAAAGTAGGTCTCAGGGGAAATAGAAAATATTCATGTGAGAAAGGGTTAAAATTCAGCACACTTATCGCATATGACCGAATATACTCCTGTACTATTTTTGTTCATTAACTGCAATAGTTTAGTGAGTTTGAAAACCTGTTTACTATTAACTGTGGAGAGTTTTTATACACGTTTGAGAATATAGGCCTTGGAAGATTTAAGTACTAATCGCTAAAGCTTATAATCCAGGATGTGTCCTGAACCTATCACCAGTTAGTGATAGGTCTTGTAACTTTCAAATCAGCGCATGACGAGGTTCAAAATTGGGCACAATTTTTGCATTTGATTTGTCCTACTTCTGTACTAATATATAGCTAAAACTTATAAAAGTCAAGCTAAATTTCTTAAAGTATGTCAACGCTGAATACTAAAATTTACAACAGAAAACTTATTGTGGAGACGTAACTTAACTCGACCTCAGACTTTACGTCGGATGTGAACTCAAGATGGGCAGCTGACTTATAGTTAAAAGACGAACATTTTCACAAGTGCACAGTTCCCACTCGAGTATTTATTTATCTCACTACAAAATTAGAATTAGAAGCTGCAAATTAGTATAGTGTCTGCCACCATCAGCTTGGCAAGCAGTAAACTTCAGCCGATATGTTCAGATACTGAAGTGACCTGAGAGAATAAGGCGAAATTATAGTTATAGTGCCTCTCCAGATAACACCCCGCGTTAAATACGAACTGTTATATATATTTTTAATTCACCCCAGTTGTATCCGAGTTCTTCATATTCGTTCTCTTTGGAAAAATTGGTTTGGTTTGAAGCTTTTCTGTTGATTGCTAGGTCCGTTAAACTTTTTTCTGGATTTAAAATCAGTTTATAAAGGTTGTCCTTAGTGTCTGTTACATAGATGAGCGGCTTACGCCATTCTTGTTTTTTTTGGGTCTCTATTATGGACTCTAATTCGAACTTTTAAGGACACATAGTCCACTATTGACTCTTATTAGTGATTAGAACTGCTGAAATCGATCAACTTAATAAGGTCTCTGAACGGAGATACCAGACTCCTATTGATTGGGACTCAAAATGGGGACCGACTCAAAATGGAACCGCTCTCATTACGCAATCTTATTCGAGTGACTACAGTTCACACAATGTCACAGAATAAACGAAGGGCTCGTGGCAAGAGATTCAAAAACTAAATTTTTTAATGGAAAACATAACGTTTTGAACCTGAGCCTGGTTTTTAACAGGACCAGCACCCAAAGGGAACAAACCAAACAAACCAAAACAAAAAAACCCCCAAAAACCCAAAGAATCGACTTTTTGTAAAACGAGCATTTTGCCCCCAATTTTGGGAACGCAGTTTTGCAAAACCAAGTAAATCGAAGCAAGCACGTATCCCCCTATAGGTGGCTCTGCCACTCTTAAATCTATTTCAAACTAAAAACTAAAATACAAAATAAAACCTTAAATCAAAATCACACCCTAATGGAGTCCCTGGCTCCACCTAGTCTCTCTTAGAACTTAAGTTAGGCTTAGGCGTTGCTACAAGGCGTAGAAATTATAAAATTTATGCTATGGCGGCTGTGTCCGCAATGTAAACTTACCTGGGCCCTGCGTGGCCGTATAATGTTGTTGAATATTATTTCATATCATGTTGGCCTACGCTACGGATAACGACATAGCTAGGCTATGTCAGCACCAAAATGGTGCTTTAATATTGTGTGTGTCTCGGTTAAAATTTTATACAAAATTACGTCTGACTTCTCGCTCGATTCGCTCGTAAAATACTTAAAAGCTGTATTTCACGGCCCATTCTTTCGCCGCGTACCCATACAAAAATGCGTATTTCACAACAACGAAACTGCTTCGCGAGCCGAGCGACAAGGCAAACGCTTGCTTGCCCCCACTTATGAGCCAGCTTGAGCTTACGTTGATTGAGCTGTGGAAAAGGCCACACGAGCGAACACTGTAAATTTCAGTGAGTTGAATTCAACTCAGAATGAGTTGAATCACTCAGTAGTCTGAGTTAGGACTATCAGAGCTCAAAATTTTAAGTTGATTCAATTCGTTTTGAGATAATTAATAATCAACTCACCCAGAGTCAACTCAATCAGGATGAAAATAAAACTCAACTATGAGAATGAGTTATAATGTTTACTGATATTAATTCAGAAATAACCGACTCGCTTGCTGTTTTGATTAATCAACTGATTGGAATTTACAGTGAAGCAAATGTGAAAAAGACCGTAATTTTTGGCATTAAACTCCATTTTTACCCACTTCTAAAACGCTTACACCGCCATTGTTCATATAACTGGGCCTAAAAGTAGACCTCTGAGATTTGGCTCGGGTACACAGGCTTCTGTTAAAGTGTTATATGCCCATTTTCCAATAGAGTACGTGCCACTGCAATCGCTTGTTAGCAACATCAACTTTTATTTGGCAAGCAGAAATTGTTTTCTAACATATTTAACTGCCAGTTATGGAACATCCACGTTATACTGCACGCGCTGCTGCAACGAAATGTATGGGTCTTAGTAAGACCCGACGTCGCTTTAACACACTATTACGAGACCACTGTAATGTCCGGTAGCCCTAACGAGGACGTAAAGATATACTCCACTGTGTCCATATAACTTAGCTAACATACATAACAACAACACAAACACACATATACACTTATTGATTATGCTTAATTTTTTACCTTTTGTCCGACTCCCTTCGGACAGTGTCGGGACAATTAATAGTGTCCGCGTACAGCATAAAATTGTACCTACAGGCTAGTTGCACCTTCAATTTGTGCACAGATCCCTACCGGGTGGTTGGACAAATTTTTAACTTAGCGAGCGCATTTAAAGCTACAAAACATAAGGAAAATGACGGCTTTATAGTCACAATCGAACTTTAATCATGTCTCTGCAATTCAGCCAGTGTTATATACCTGCCAGACCGTATCGTTAGTTAATCAATTAATATTGAAACCTTCTGAATTTATATACATATATACATATACACATATATACGTAACGAATATAACATATCAACTCTTGATATAGTGAACTCGCATGGGCGTCAACGTATTATGCATCCGATTACTTTCCAAGACGTCTCTTAGTGATTTTTAGAAACTTTACGTCTTAAGACGACACATTTACAACTAATGACAGTTGAAATCGAGGTATGTTTGAGTATACAAAAAACAACTGTGGAACTGGTAAATTGTACAAATCTTCTGTAACGATATCCTACATGTTTTCGATAGCTGTTTTGAGCGCAGTTTCTGTGCTGGTTTTTAAAGAAAACTAATTTTTTTGGCCTGGGAAAACCACATCTTTGTGTATACATATTTCATCTAACATTGGCTTTCAGAAATACGTTTCATGTTGATTGTATCGTGAAAACGTACGTGTTTTTGTGTTTTTTTGCAGTTTTGAGAGTATCTTTGTTGGTTCGTGAACCTATTTAGGGCCCGTCTCAATTCAGCACGCTTGGGGATGCAAAATAATTTTAGGACGGGTAAAGTTAGAGTTGAGTTGTCATACCTTTACAAACGATGCAAAATTTTCTAGGCAAGGCAAAATTTTTCGGACGGCTCGATCTATTTAAATTATACAACGTGGTGCATCTTATGCAAAAGTGGAAAGAGGTATTTGATTTTTTACCCGCGTTGCACTTTACCCGCGGAAATTTTATGTTTTTACCCGCGGTTATACCCGCGCATATTTCCTTAACCGTTATACACCTTACTTGCCCTTATTTTTTCTTATGCGTTCAGTACAGTTGTGTGTGTAATTTTACAATGCGCAGATGTGCTTCGCTCGATTTATACGTTATAAAAAACTCTTTATCAGTAACTTTCAAAATAAACCATTAAGTAGAAATTGTAACACCGGACAATATTGCACATTACGCCTATCATCCTTAAAACTAGGTTGTTTGCCGATTGGCGATCACTCTTGAGAGCGTAAATCACACATTTCTTTGCGGTTTTGTCGATGGCTGCTGCTCCGGTCCTGGTGGCATTCGCGTTGAAATGTTTTCGTGAACTTTGTCGTAAGTTCACTTTAACGTTAAGTTGAGAGCTGAGTTTAATAAGTATAACTATGAGACATAAAAACTTTGGTACACATTTTTCAGTATTTTTATTTGTCACACTTTTTTCAGCTTTTTTTCAAAACCTTTTGAACTTCTACAACCAGGGAGAGAACTTTAATATGTTTCACCTCAGGAGTGGTTTTTTTTCCAAAAAAATCTGAAAACTGACCCACAAAAAGCTTTTTGTGTTCCCTGAAGAAACGAAAAACGGAAAAGAAACAAAAACATGTACTTGTTTTCCAACAAATGGGTACATATATAGGTCAGCGGCAAACCATATTCCGCGGCATTGCGATGCGGTAAAGCATAAACTTTTAACTTTTTTTTGTGCTTATTAGGCTTAATAAACTTAGTCTTAGGCTACGGTGTAGACATATCCTTACGCTTGGACTCGAGCTTAGCCACATATTTTAAGATCAAAGATTTGTGTATACATCAGCAAAAATATCGCGAGCGAATTTCGGTTTCAGTTGAAACGGCATAACATATGCTGCGTCTCAGGGTCGCTTCAGTGCAAGCTACAAGTTTAATGAGGTAACCAATTCGGATACCCAGATACGTAGAGATAGCCGGATATATATCCGGCAAGAATTGTCGAATATCCGGATACGAGTAAATATCCACGCACATTTCGCTGATATTGAAGCAGCATAAGTTGCTTTTAGAAAACCGGCTGGTGATATATGTTGTGTTTTATGAGTCAACGTTTTGATAAGTTTTTGATGCTTACGTTAATAGTATTTTTAGGCAAATGCTTGTCAGTCACATAACCAAAAATTTGAGGGCCCAAAAACATTTTCAAACAAAGCGAAGGATTATTTTCGTAAAATTCTGTAGTCGAAAAATATTTCTGGCCAAGCGGTGACGCTTTCAGCATAGCGTGGGACGGCGCCTCTGCACCCCCTCGCGGGACTTATGCTTGTGGTGTGGATGGGAGATTAATTTATTTGGTGCGTATTTGCGTTTACTGGTTTTTAAGTAGATTCCAACTCAAGATTACAAATAATTGTTTGCTTTGTGAGTGACGTGGCTGTTTTGGGCTATATACGGGAAACAATAGTACTCTTGTAGTTTTAATTCGGTGCTGCAAGAATATTTTCTATTTTATCTGAGAACTAAATTCTAAGCTACTGTAGTCACCCGAATTAGAGGGTGTGGGGTAATAAGAGGGGGTCCCCATTTTGAGTCCCAATCAATAGAAGTTCGTATCCCTAATAAAAGTCCGTAAGCGGATACAGTCGCTAAATCCTAATTAGAGTCCATGAAGGCCAGTTATTCCTTATTGTAGTGCATAAATGACTTCAGGACCAAAAAATTTGAATTCGAATCTTTAAAGCGTACTTAAATTTTGAAAGCACATTCCTAAGTATAACCTTGCATGATCGCTCAAGCTATTGACGCAAGACAAATAAACGTTTAATTCAACGGATAGTTTCAGTACCGGATATATATCAGTAACGAAGGGTGGCGGAGCGTGGGTTAAAAATAAATAACAGTCCGTAACTGAATAACAATGGGGGTACGATCTGGAGAGGCCAAATAAATATTACTCCCCCGTCTTATTCGGGTCACTACAGTACGATTGGAGGCATTGTTGGGAGGCATTTACGATCAATGGCCCCACCATACGGCTTGGTAATGAAGTGCAAAGGTGGTTCCATGTTTTCTGAGAGGTTTCACGTGCACACTTTACACAAAATACCGGTTGTCGAAAGCGAAGGATTCAAAATTTTTGTTTAAGTAATGAGTTATCTCGAGCGTCCTCCGGAAACTGCCCCATCATCCTGCAGGTATTTTCTTACGCCCATATTTTCAAAAAAATTCTCTAATTATTGCAGCGGTTGGAATTAAAATTTGGTGCAGGAGTAGACCAAATCATATGCGATAATTGTACTAAATTTTGAGTATAAGCATTCGCTGGTTCGAAAGTTAATACAAGATCTATCGCCAACTGGTAATAGATGCTACACACATTTGAGAATACGCGCCCTAACATCAAGCATACTTAGCTGTTATTAGCGTTCAGATCACCTCAAAGGAATGGCAGATTCATATATAATAGCTAAAAAGCACGAGAGCGAAGTGAAGGATAGCCAAACTGCAAATTTAATATGAAATCATCACAAACAATTTGGTTTTGATTTCGGTCAGCACCAAGACCTGGGTGCCCCCCCGCGTGGTTCCGCCGGGTTCGCTTAGAAAATATTTTACTGTAGCAAACTTTGAGCTGAATATACCATCACGCGAGGGTATCCATTAATATAATAGTTTAGCATATTCAGTGCGGTAAAAATCACGCAAAATACTATTTTAATACATTTAGCTAAAATAGCAATTTGGCGTGTAACAATTGATTTTAGATTGGTAGCTTTGTTGAAAAAATAGCGAAAAAACAGAGCCGCAACAACACTGGGGCAATGGAAGGTCATCGCCGTGCCTACGGACAAGGTTGCAACAGAGTGTAACCGGATATCCGTTTCCGGTAAAAATCGGAGTCCGTATCCGTTAGACAAATACCGGAAATTCTGTTCGTTTTTATGTTCAATATTTGTTGTAAATCACGTATATATCTCGCAATTTTTCATTGCAGATTGCTGCAATTGTTCGATATGAAGTAAAAATTACGCAATTTATCCAAAATCTTGAAAATTTCAGTGCTTCCGCTATCATGCTTTATCCTAAGCCTAAGATTGAGCCTTGCCAATTCATAGACCTAATCTTGAGCCAAACGATTACGTAATACTAAAGCTAAATCCTAAGATAAGCCATTGGAATTGCTTGCAATGAATTCTTTCGAAATCACAAAATCCCAAAATCCACCACAAACAAGAGCTATCAGTTTTTTTAGCCGAGACGGTGCGATTTTTGGGACGGCAGTCAAGTTTACATGCGCCTATCTATTTATCAGAGACGCAGCCATGATTATATTTTGCGGCTGCTATAACAACTTCTTTTGACAGTCTAGAATCCAGCAAAGCATGTGGTAGCTTTATTTGTAATAAAAATTTTGTAACCGATATATACCTTTGATCCCTTTCCTGTACCAGTACTGAATACAACATGCATGGGTTTATAATAAATAAATTCATTCAGGCTTGTAGCCAGTCACCTTGCTAGGTAGCGGGCTACACATTTTCCAAGATGGACATACAAGGGTTTTGATGACTTACAAGCAAGGTTAAAAATTTTCTAAGGAAGGAAGGGCAAAATTTGTTCCAGCGTGGGCCGAAACCCGCCTGCTCCTGTTCTTTTACACGCCCGCATGTATTGTAAAATATTTTACGGACAGCGGAACGATTTTTCTGGGAAAATCTGTTAAATTCAAGCCGTCCATAAGATTGTAACTAATCAGTTTTAAAATTACCTGAAATCTTTTTCCTAACTTTATTATTATTCCAAAGGTATCGTCGGCCATCCCCACGCGGTCTCCTGGTTCCGGTATGCCTAAATTATATTTGAATGTCAAAACCAGAAACCAACAGCATTTGAGTGTTTTATTCTGTCTTGAAATAGGTATTTTTTTGAATAAATTTTTTCGATCTTCGAGCCAAACGGTGTATCACACTGTGTTGTTCGTACAAATGACATCTTTTTCGGTTATGCAAAATTAAGGAAAAAATTTGCATACATCAAGCGTTTGAACCGTGTCTCTGTATTGGCTATAATTAGATCTAAATTATGCTCCAGGATAAGGACGTTGATAAAGGAAGTGGGGCGGAGCGATATGTGCGCCATATCCATTGGTTCCAGTGGATTAAACTTACCCGCATATCAAAAATATGTAAACTTCGGTCATTTTAATATCATAAAATGGGTTAAGCGGAACCATTGGCAGAAAATTCTTGATATTCGGCTGCTTTGAAGTTCTCTTGACCCTTCGACAATCCACAGCAATTTCACTGCAAAAAATCGTGAGTCAAATTGACTGTCTCCGAATTAGGCTCTACGGGACTACACAAACTGAGCCAAATTCGACTCCGCCAGAGTCAAACGTGCGTCACAGTGTGTCGAATTTGACTCTTGCGGAGTCGAACTTGACTCAGTTTGTGTAGACATGCAGAGCCTATTTCGGAGGGAGTCATTTTGACTCACCATATTTTGCAATGTGAGTTCCCATTCTAAAGTTCAAAGCCGCGACCCCTCGTCCCTGATGTGTATCCGCAATGTAGAAGGCGATCGCTCCCCTTCCCAGTGCAGGCGGCATATCATCGGTCCTGCTAATAGGACCAAAGGAAAGATCTTTGATGCAATTTTTTTCTAACCATTGAAGTGAAACCATTGCCCAGGAGCTCACAGAAAACAAGATCAAAGGGTTCGCGATCCCCAGGCGTAATACGAGATGACATTGGTTGGTAAAGGCTTCAGTCCGTCACCGTCCGTCACTGCACGGTATCGTAAGTGTATAATTTGCTTACAACTCACGGTGACGGACGGCGCCGTGCGACGAGTATAACGCCACCCATTGAGTTTCGCTATACTTATCGCACGGTACCTACGTCCCGCGTACCTCGCTGTCCTTCACCGTCCGTCGCACGTACGGCGCCGTCCGTCCCCATGTATCACGGTCCGGTATCATAAGCGAATTACTCACGAATTATACCGTATGGTGACGGACAGTGGCGGACGGCGCCGCACGAGTGATGGCGACGGACGGCGACGTGCGGGTGATGAACAGTGACGGACGGCGCCGTACGGGTGACGGACGGCGCTACAGGCGACAGACGCCGCCGAACGGCATTAAAATAATTAAAAACATTTCTCAACGCAAATGCGTTCGTTTAGGTGACGTTATATTTGGCGAGCGGCGATGTCCGTTACTGTGCAATACTATGCGACATCGCACGCGAAACGCCGGACAGTCCAATCACGCCACCTTAGGGCGGTATTATACTTTTTTACATTACATAATTTAATGAAACACAGTGCGGCTGGGAGTCATTACTAGAATAACAATAGGCTTTATGTTTGTAATTATTAAGTTTTAGCATCTATGTTAGGCTTAGCATTTAGCTTAGACTTAGATTAGTTTATACCTTAGCTTTAAGTGTCGATTTAGAAACTAACCATATTAGGTCGTAGGTTTTAATGCTTAGGCTTAAAGGCCTTAGGCTTCATAGTTTTGCCTTCTATTAAAGCAGCACTTGTGTGAGGGACGAAAAACGAGTATCCTAAGCCTAAGACGTTAGCCTAAGCATTAAAACCTATGACCTGTACTCGGGATGTGTTCTATACCTGGTTTAGATGCAAGCGATCAAAAATACGCTTATATTGTTCCATACAATCAAGGTTGACTAACGATATCAACAGGTTTTACCAGGCATGCAACAGGGCAACCGGTATAGATTGATTTAAGCTATATCAGATTTCATTTTATCAACTAACTCCCTACCGAGGTCTACGCTACTTTGATGTACGGTTATTCTCTGATCAGTGAACGCATAATTGGCTGAGTTTGATAAAAATGGTTTAAAACTATGCGCTTATGTCAAATCGTTGTTTTCTAAGCAGTGATTTTAAATTTTTAGTACATTTTCTTAAAAAAGAAGATATCACGGCTAATTCTGCTAGTAAAACTGATTAAGTACAATACAAGAGGAGGGATATAAAATATCAGGGTCTCAGCAGCTACCCCTCATACCCCCCATTTGGGGGGGCACCCACCCATAATAGAGCCCCCACCGTAACCAGTTGAAACAGCAACCGTTTTGAAATGCGTCTAGCTTCTCGCTCACTTCGCTCGCACCCTGGTCTGCTCTGGCACTGTGAAATATATCGTTTTCCTTACATTTCTGCAGTAAAATGGCGATGTTACAAGCTTCAACCAAAGTGGCCCATGTTGCTTTAAGGGGCGTCCAGGCTTCTGGTGTATCCATAAAAGAGTAGGTTTACATTCTTGACTACATTTTTTTGCTCAGGCTTAGGCTTAGGCTTTGGCATAGGCTTAGGAACACATTCTTGCAACGCTTAGGCTTAGGCTTAGGAGTGCGCTTAATCTACTGTTACGCCCTTAAAGTAACATTAGCCATTATGTTTTCAATAATATATCTTAAGCAATTACTTAAGTCGTTGACTTAAGTAAATACTTAGCTTTTGAACAAAACAGGTAAACGCCAAAAGTGTTTTTGATTTATATTAAAGAGGCACCGCGAGTCTACAATTTCAATTGGTCCAAGGTTTGTATACCTGAAGGGTTAATTTGTAATCTATCATATTTAGTCAGCGGCTTAAATATATACTTAAGTACGATTTTAAAAACGACAAAATGGCTAAATAATTACTTAGCGCGTATATACTTAAGTGCCAAGTCATACTTAAGTAGGGTTTCAGAAACCCAGCCATTGTCTTGAAAATTTTCACAAAGTTCAGTCTGATGATTTAGACAAATATATATCTGAAATAGAAGGCTAGTTTTGCTGGTTTTTTGAAGATATAAATTCTTAAAAGAAATATTTGCCCTGAAAGCCAATTCCAAAGTAAGAACATACAGCTAAACCGAGTTCCCTACATTCCAAGATACGTCCAAGACGTAATCATTGATTGGCAGAGCCTGAGCTTAACCAGGAATATCACTGAAATTCAATGCACTGTTTAGAATAATAACGGACCAGCTAGTTTACTTTCATTAAAATCAGAAAATTAATTCTTAAATCTAAAACGTGCTGATTTTTTTGAAAAGATGAAATTTGTGTCTTATAAAGTGGCAATAGTCATTTGTTGAATATGAGATGTTTCGTTATTTTTGCTATTTCAGGCACGAGTTTCTACTAGCGTTTTCATGCTATTACTGTAGTGACCCGAATAAGACAGAGTAATAATGACTGCCGGTTGTGCGTCCTAATCAATAAGAGTCTGTATCCTTCACTGGATTTGAGTAAGAAATTAACGTTTCTACTGAACGTAATTTGGCTCACAAAGCATTTACGGATTCTAATCAGGAAAACAGGTTCCTATTGAGTCAGACCTAAAATAGGCACCACGGACTCTTATTACTTTCTCCTCTTCGTGGCAGTTTTGTAACAATTTGGCCAAATCCGCTTTTACGATGTGTCTAAAACTGGTCAAATACGCTCGCTGAACTCCAAAGTTTTTAAAGTTTGACAGTATTTGGCCACTGTGCCATTGTTATAAACTTTATTGAGGTGGTACTGGTGCGGGGGAAAGACTTACTGTGAAAGTTACTTCCGATTCTCAGTTGCCAAGTTGTGTTGGTATACAAAAAAAGCCAAGGTGTACCGATTGTCACAGATGGTTATGAAATGCACAACCGTGTGAGCTTTATTATTTAGTTCGCATAGTTTTGTACTGAAATTTAATTCAAACTTTGAAAAGGTTATTTTTAGAACAATACTTTTCATGTATTATAGTGGTGGCGTAGTCAACGACTGTGCCAGCGATTCCAACGCCCCGCGATTTTTTGAAATCGCAAAACTTTGCATAGTCCACGGAAAGAGCAACAGATGACATTACATTTTTTTAATCTATCGCGCCTCAGTAAGAATTCCTACGTTTTGTTGCTTTGCTTATAAGTCGTATTTTAAATTTTGTGGAATTTTCTCGTTTGGGTTTAATGAAATTGTGGCTAAAAATTATTTTTTGGTCATACAAAGACTCTGGTCTCAAATGAACCAACTGTAATGATTTGCTTAATTTTATTTCAGGAATCACTGGCTGGGTTGGTGAAATCTTACTTAAGTATTTACTTAAGTTAAGTAATTAATTAAGTCGCCGCCGACTGAAGAAAATACTTTAATTTTTGAACATAAATATATAAATGCCAAATCTGAGTCATTGTCACAACAAGAAAGTAACATTTTTGATTTATATTATTGAGGTGCAATAAGTCTACATTTTCAGTTACACTAAAGTTAGTATGCATGAAGTGTTAATTTTTAATATATCAAATTTAGTCAACGATTTCACTATTTATTTAACAAAAACGATAAAATGGTCAAGTAATTACTTAACACGTACTTTAAAGTACTGTGTAAGTCAAATTTACACCAGTGCCAGTGGAGTGTCAAAACTCTGAGTAGATTCTCCTGAAATCAATCTGATTGGACCCCAAAACCGAGAAATGTTTGAAATTTTTGCAGATGAACACCGACATCATGTTATCTTTGCGAGAATAGCAAACGCAATAGCAGCCATAAAATTAGTATCAAATGACAATTAATTAAATGTTTCACCGGTAAACTTTCCCTTATGAGAGGGACTACGCCCATTGTGGGCTGTATTGAAGGCGCTTACATAGCTTTGCTCGGCACGCCAGCGAAGCATAATCAAGCATGTAGCCAGTTCAACATACTAGCGTGTGCTGAAAATTTGAGGCTCATGAAAAGATTTCATAACTTCTCAGAGTTGGGGGGGGAGAATTTTTTCAGAGAGGGACGCCGAACCCCTCCTGTCCAACTCTGGCTACGAGCCCAAGCATAATCCTAAACGTATACTCCAGCTTAACCAAACTCCTAAAGCCGGCCCATGTAAAGATCACGGGCGGAACGTTTTTCTGTGGGACTGCAATAGAGTAAGCTTAAGTTTTAGACTAATTTTTTGCCTGGCTTAGGCTGACTTAGGAATAAACTCATTTTTACGCTTAGGCTAAGGCTTAAGATTGGGTTTAGGCTTAGGAATATGCATATAGTACTGGTCCGCACCTGTTTTTTACATTGGCCCTAACGCCTGTGACTTAGTCTACGTTCAAGGAACTTCCCTATCCAATGGTTAGTCCAAAACTCAAGTTGGTCTTACAGCCGTGTAAGCAAAAGTTTAGTTCAATGATTGTTCTTTAGTCTACGATACATTTACTTTTTTGTTCCTAATTTTCAAAGGTAATTTAAGCATAAATCTATTGCGAAATATATACACAGTAAACGTTTTTTAAGCATTAAAATAGTTTTAAATTTCAAGGATAATTTGACAAATTAGCAGTTGGAATGGCTGCTAAAAAGCGTAATCAAATGTAATTGAACAATTTTTCCAAACTATAATTGCTTTCTCTCTACAGTTGGTTCATGTTGAAGTTAGCTTATAAACCATTAATGCTACTATTTGGGCAATTGTCTGGAAACTTGTAATATGTCACACATTTTTACTTTATTTTCAGTATTATTTTGAACCAAAATTTTATAATATATATGTATATATACATATATAACATATTGTGTTAAATCAGCTACCTCATTTATTAAGTTCACCTATTTTACGAAGCACTACACTTAAGGTGCCGTAGCCCAGCCCACCTTGTTAAAGAGGCTAAAAATGTTCAGGAGAGTCATACAAGGTTTTTCGATGACTTACAAGCAAGGTTGAAAATTATCCAAGGAGGTTGAAATAAATCGTTCCAAACAGTGGGCTGAGCATCCCTTGGCACGCCCCTGGCTGTGGACGGTCCAAAGATATCGAATCAAAAATACAACACTTTCTATTGTTATTCGCGTCTACTTAAACGCTTAACTTCAAAAATAAGGAAAGGAAAAAAACAGCAACAAAAAAAAAAAACCAACAAAAAAAAAGACAAACAACCGAAAGCAAGACCAAAACAAAACCCAAAACACCCACATTGTGACTGATATATAATATGTACGTGGTATTTTGGTCAAAATGGCTATCAACAAAAAGGCTTCGAACCAAGTCAGTTTTCCAAAAATCAATGTTAAAAAGAAGGATGTTGGATCCGACCAACATGGTTTAAATACACATAAATACCAGTCCGTAACCAAATAACAGGGGAAGACTTTGTGGAAACGTCAAAAATATATCAGGCCACGACCCTTTTACTCACATCGCTACAGAGGGGGATATTTCGCCCCACAATTTTTGAAAAAACGAGAAAACAAACTTTGAGTTTTGGAACAACCTGCTAAACTTTTTATTTAAAACTTGTGCGAAAAATTATTTTACATGAACTTTTAAAATTCTGCACTGAAATCTTTGCAATGCAACCCCCAGCGCTAGGTGTTCAGGGGTGCATTCTCGGCAATGTACAACTGGTTAATTACTAACCTGTATAATTAATTGGCAAAAAATATAATTACTAACCATATTTGTATGTATACGACCATTAATTGCGAAACATTTACCTGGCTTGAGTTTAGCTTAGAAATATATTAAATGCGTTCTGTGGTAAGGTGTGTGAATAAACCAAGGTATCAAATACAATCAGGGTTCAGCAGTATATATGACAGAATGTGATGCGTAAACCTAAGCCTAAGACATCAAATGTCTGCATATGTGCTGGAAAAATGATAGGCGAATCATTGACCGCACAACATTAACTGACGCAAACCAATTTTACGAGATGCAACAGTTATGGCAAACCTATTTTCTTGTGTGGTGGTAGAATTTTACCAGGGGGGAAGCTGAATCAGTATGCGCCCGCTCTGGGTACGAGTTGGCACATTTGGCGTCCTTAAGCTTATTCGGGTCGTTTATGCCTGGAAACGTTCCATGTCGGTTGGAAGCTCAGCGCGTTCGGGAGCCCAAATGTATTTCATAAGGCGCTTGTGGCTGAATTCGCAAGACCTCAGAAGTGAAGCAACAAAGTTTCCAGTGTGAGGTCCCAGCTGTCCTTGTGGTTTCGTGTTCTGGATGTTAGGCAAAATAAACCTGTAGCTACCAAATAGTAATAATTTATGATAATTTACACGGTTTTAGGCTAATTTTAACGTTCGGTTAATGTTGGTCAGGTAGAAACCTTCGGCAGTTCGTTGAAAATGTGGGCTTGGGCCCATTCTGTGAGTTGTGTTTAATGTTTATGCACCTGTTTATAGATTCTGCTCTTGTTTACTGCCCTTCGCGTATGTTGGAGTTAATTTGATAGCAGGCAAAATATATGTCTGTTGGCTTACATGGCGGTTTGTTATGTAAGCCTAAGTGTGAGCCTAAGCTTAATAGTTTAGTTTTTAGCCAAAAGTCTTAATCATATTTTATTATTCCAGTCGTTTGATGTTAGTGACACTTTTTGGGGGGGTAAGAAGAACTTTAATTTTAAATATAATAAAATACAAAAAATGATTCATAAAAGATATGCATGAAATCTAAGCGTAAAGAAAACCTAAAAGACAAATCCTACTTATAATCTAATGAATATACACTGCAAAAAATGTAGAGTGAAATCGACTATCTCCGAAATAGGATCTACGAGACTATACAAACTGAGTCAAATTCGACTCCGCCACAGCCCAACGTGCGACTCAGTGAGTTGAATTTGACTCTGGCGGAGTCGAATTTGGCTCAATTTGTTTATTCCCGTTGAGACGATTTCGAAAAGAGTCAGTTTGACTCACCATTTTTTGCAGTGTACAAGCATAAGCTCGAGCTTAAAATTTCAGGTCTAAGCTAGGCGCATCGCGCAACATATATCTACTACTTTACTTTGTTCGGTACTTGGTCTGGTTGAGTTTTTCTATGAAAGCTTTTTTATCCCAATGCCATAGAATATACGAGGGCGGTGTAATATCCTAAGCAAAAAATGTTGTCTAAAATCTAAGCCTACTATTTTATACGGGATAATTAATAGATATGTTGCATGAATAATTTTTCCTCCAACTACTTTTCACATATACATAATATTGCAGGCCCCGTAATCAGCTGAATATTCTAGGTATCCCTAGTAGGAGGGGCATGTTGTGAATTTCGCAAGACTTACAAATCGAGTTACAATTTTTCTAGAGGGTCAAAATTTTCCTACGCAGGCCAAGCCACCCCCCTGTCCGCCTTGTGGCTACTGGTCGTCACCAATTCAATACCATTTGGAATATGGGGATCCCTTATATTCCCACCACTTAGGAATTATTTTCGACGGACAGGCAGCCACAGACAAGGGAAGGCGGACGACTCGGTGGGGGGCACAATAATTTTAGCTCTTGATATTTATACAAAAGTTTTGATTTTGTGACATTCCACAGCATATCAATATCCGATCGCTATTGCGGGGATACACCTGGGTGGCAAGATAATCCGCCACTACTAGGCGGTCCACTAAACCTCAGACTAGTATATCTAAGAAATTTCTAAATAAAACCACACCTAATGTTTTTTTACAAGAATTATACACATTATGATATACACCAAGCGTATTTAAACCATAACGCATTAGCAAAGCCTAACGCTAACAAAAGACTAAAAGCTAATAACGTGTTTTCACTAAGTAATGCTCTCTGTTATTTTGCTTGCTGTTCGTCTAAAATGCACTATTAAGAGTTCGAGATAAGAACAAGCGGAGCAGATTTCGTGGTTAACAACGGGGATAAATGCACTCACTTTGGAAATGTTTGAAGAAATAATAAAAATGCCAGCCACTGTTACAAGCTTTACAATGATCGGCTGGATTTTAAAATTGGAGTAAAATTTTTCGACTTAAAATAATTTTGACCGACATTTTATACCCACCATAAATAACTAAATCATGGCTGCAGCCTTGCTGATAGCCGTTTATTTAGTTGAATACAATAGATTTATATTGCGTTATCTCGTTACCTCTGTCGATTATCATAAGCGTAGCCGAGATGTCTTCTTGGAGGCATTACCTGATGTTAAACATTTTTTCTAACCGATTGTAGCGAGCGAGTAATTTTTTTCGACCTCTACTTTCCATAAGATTATTTGACCCATGTAAAGCTCAGGGGCGGAACGTTTTTCTGTGTGACAAGAAAAGAGTAAGTTTAAGCTTTAGACTATTTTTTGCTTGGCTTAGGCTTAGGCTTTGGCTTACGAATATGCTTATAATACTGTTCCGCCACTGTTCTTTACATTGGTTGGTTTTTCGAAAGCTTGGTTAAAGTGTTTATTTTGTTGTTCACTCAAAGAGATCAGTATGGGTTATAACCCCTATTGGCAGGGGGTGTATTCAAGACTAAAGACAACTGAGATATAACTTTTCAGGTAATTTCTGCAAGTACAAAATATGTTTTAGCAGATTTTAGGCTAGTGGAGTTTACATAACAATTTTCTCGCTTTGGTACACTCGCTTGGGAAAAATTTGTAAATGAAATTTATTTATAGTTTCCCGAAATGAAATTTTGGTTACGCCGTTGAATATTCACCTTTGTATTAGCCCCTGGCCTCGAAATGAAATTCTGGTTACGCCGCTGCCTATTTCCTCATTGTATCAGCTCCTGCCCCCGAACTGTAATTTTGGTTACGCCGTTGAATATTCACCTTTGTATTAGCCCCTGCCCCCAAATGAAATTCTGGTTATTCCGTTGCCTATTTAATCTTTGTATTTGCCTCTGCCCATGATATAAATAGGTCATTAAAGATTGATTTGCTCATATTTTATCGTTGCTATAACCGTTAGTACTATTAGCCCGAAATCATATATTCACAGCTATTATTACAGAATTGCAGTCACACGTGCACATCTATACATGTACCAACCCAGGTGAAGCATAGACCACTGGTGGATTCGGCAAGTGTGGGACCTAAGCCTAGGCCGCGCCAATAGGGATTAAACCCAAAGTTTTCCACTGAAAGATTTTTGAGTACTAAAATTGCAATTTGTCTTCTCGCGAGCGCGTTTGGTTTTCAGGCTCGTTTTGCTTGCAAGCTTCTTTCGCCACGATATTTCACGCACACACAAAAAAGTATTTCTGAATTTATTCAGAAAAGTATTTTCTGTGGCATATCTGACATGTGTTTTCTGAAATTTAAGACAATCTTTCAAAAAATAACTGCAAAACGTGTATATTTTCTGACTATATTTCAAAACTTTTCTGAAATATTTACTGTTTATAACAGGAATTCTTTTTTCAAGTGCAACTTCCTTATCATATTTCTTAAATGTAAGAATTTTTCTTACGACCCTGCCCCCCCTCTTTGACTACAGTCCCGCTTAGGACCCAGTTTAATTCAAGCAAAGTGTCTATTTTTATCATCCCAAACGAAAGTTTAGCGGACATAAAATCCGTATTGTGTCGGTAAACATCGTCTGTTTCATCAGGAATCTCGATTGTTTCAAACGCCAGTTGATGATTAACAATCAAAACAACTACTGGAATGCAAAACTGAATCTGACTTGAAGATGAACTATGGAACCAGTGTAATAGGCCAAATTTTTCCTGTAGTATACTTTAATTGCAATTGATTCTTTCTTATATGCGCTGAACGAAAAAACTTGGAGCGCAATAAACTTTAATTGCAGCTTTATTTCTGAATTTAAGTCTTTATATTTTGGGCGATTAGGCTTATTTTTATCGCTATAAACGTTTAAGGGCACATGACTGACGGTGTTGTAACAACTCTCGTTCTGCGTTTGGTTACAGAATAAATGCAGTGCAAAAAAGTCAAAAAATGTATACACAGATAAGAACACATATGTATATGTCGTATGCTGAACAGTAATAGTTGTTCCAGTTGGCAACTGAGTTGTCCCAAACAGCAAGTAGCTACTGACGAAGGCTGTCCAATAGGAATCAAACAGAACAAAAAATACTCAATTACTGTAGTGACCCGAATAAGAATGGATGACTGATATTTAATAATGTATCAAAACTAAGTATGCTTTAAAGTTTTGAACTCAACTGCATTTGGTGCTGCAGTCGTTTATGCACTACAATTTCGGTTAATTGACATTTGTGAACTCTAATTAGGGTTTAGAGACTCTATCCGCCTACGGACTCTTATTAGAAATATGGACTCCTGTTTATTGGGAATCCAAATGGTGACCCCCTCTCTTATTACCCTCCCCGTCTTATTCGGATCACTACAGTACGTTAACATGGTGAGTTATTTTATCTTTCTGATATGGCGTCCTGATTTAATCGTTCCTGGGTCAAAATAGCGTATCTTAGCGTTGTAGATTTGTAGAAGACGCAGTCTATATTTTAAAAATACTATCATTCTCCAAACACGGTCTGACATCCTCTTGAGAGTTAATTATTTAAGTTTACGACCTTAAACTAAGTGTGTTCAAACAATCCGTTTTAGTATGAAATCTGATTATTTTAATTGTTTTGTAAATTTTTTTGCTTAGCATTTCAACGTCTGCCGATTTGATTTTATCGATACTAAGCATGATTCCGTGTCAACAAATGTGATCCTGTGTCAAAGTTGAGGTTATTGGTGGTTGACACGCACAAATTATTTTCGTTTTCTACACTGCCAAAAAATGTTGAGTCAAATTGACTGACTCCGAAATAGGCTTTTCGGGACTACAAAAACTGAGTCAAATTCGACTTCGATACAGTCAAATTCGACTCACTGAGCGACTCGGGTGAGTCGAATTTGACTCTGGCGGAGTGGAATTTAACTTAGTTTGTGTAGTTCGGAGAAGTCTATTTCAGACACAGTCGATTTGACTCACCATTTTTTGCAGTGTAGTATTTTTAATATAGTTCTGCAAATGCAATTCACAGGGATATATAGCCATTTTTATGCAATTTCCACAATATCATGCGTACACCAGGTAACTTTTAGGATGCAATGCGAGGGACAGTGCAGCTTTTTTGAGTTCAGTGTGCAGCGCAATGAACCTTTTTTGACTTCAGTGTGCAGTGTACTGAAGTTTTTCTGTTTCAGTATTCATCACACTACCCCCTCAAAAGTCACCTAGTGTACGCATGATATTGTGGAACTTGCATTACAGTGTATTTGTGAATGAAGTCTTTTGGCTGCTCGAGTGCTTGTTCAAGAATTAAAACTCTATGATGAGAATCAGAAATCGGGACAAACCGATTTCTGTTTAATTGTTTTAGAAGCCTTAAAATAGATACTAAAATGTTGACGCCCACTTTCTAAATAAAATTTTATAAAACAATATGTATTTTTCACAAATTTGTCATAAAACTCACAAGAAATAGGACCAAGTCTTTACAAACAGTTTTAAAGTCTTACAGATGTTTTGGATTTTCGAGGTCAAACAGTTATCGTTGTCATGAGGTTGAACATTCCTGCACTGTAAATTTCAGTGAGTTAATTTTAACTCAGAATGAGTTGAATCAATCAGTCTGCGTTAGGACTATCAGAAATCAGAATTTTGAGGCGATTCGATTCATTCTGAGTTAATTAATAAACTAACCCGGAGTCAACTCAACTCAGAGTGAGAATCAACTCAACTCAGAATGAGTTAATGTTTACTGATATTAATTCAAAAATCATCAACTCACTCGCTGAATTAATTATCAACTGATTGGAATTTACAGTGTGAAAAAAATCGTGGTTAGTCGCCAGCCTCCAGTGATAAATTCCTTTTCATAACCAAACCTGGCCCATGTAAAAATCAGGGCTGAACGTTTTTCTGTGGGTCTAGAAAACAGTAAGCATAAGCTTTAGGCTAATTTTTTTTGCTTGGCTTAGGCTTAGGCTTAGGAATATGCTCATTCTTATGCTTATGCTTAAGCTTAGGCCGCCAATGTAAAGAACAGGGGTGGAACAGTTTTATAATCATATACCTTAATCCTAAGCCAAAGCCTAAGCCTATGCGTAAGAATGAGCATATTCCTAAAGCTAAGTATAAGCCTAAGCCAAGCAAAAAATTAGTCGAAAGCATAAGCTTACTCTATTGCATCACAGAAAAACGTTCCGCCCCTGATCTTTACATGGGCCTAAACCAGCATTGCTCAGTAATCAAGAGATTGATTTAAGCATGCTTCAATGGAAGAAATATTTAGTATTCCGCTCTTGTCATCCGTAGTCTGACTTTATTTAACGATGAGCAGAAAACAAACGCGATTAACCGAAATGTAGTGTAAATTCAGATGAAATTTTAGTTTTTACACTTCTAACCCTAAAAAGTATTAAAGACGTGGCTGATTCAGTATTTTTCGGCAGCGGAGGGTACTTTCAGGGTGTCACAATGTTATAATTTTTTAACTCTCGTAATCATTACGGGCCAGTAGCCAATGAAGGGCCGGGGGGGTAGCCTCCCCCGAAAAAATTGCGCATACACAATCTACATCGCGTATTCCCACCCGTTCTACCCTATTCTGATTTCTAACTCTGACCAATCAGACGAAGGATGGTGTTAGTACATATGGTAGCCCCAGGAATGTAGGCTTTGCTTTCGGGATGTTGCGTCTGAGGGGAAACTGAGTTGGAAGAAATTTGATTTGGTTAGATCTACACCTCATGTGATCTGTTTGGAATGCTGAGATTATGATGTGTTTTGATGTGGAATGAAGATATAAAGATCGGATGGTACACTGCAAAAAATGATGAGTCAAATTGACTCTCTCCGAAATAGGCTTTTCCTGACTGCACAAACTGAGTCAAAATTCGACTCAGCCAGAGTCAAATTTGATTGAGTTTGTGCAATCAGGAAAAGTCTATTTCGGAGAGAGTCAATTTGACTCACCATTTCTTGCAGTGTATTTTGAGACGAAAGGAGATACATTGGGTCTTGTTTTTCCTGTCAGGTGTGTCTTGCGTCCAGAGTCGAATTAGGCTCAGTTTGTGCAGTCATGAAAAGCCAATTTCGGTGAGAGCCAAGTTGACTCACCATTTTTTGCAGTGTATCTGAGACGAATAGATATACATTGGGGTCTAGTTTTTCCTGCCAGGTGTGTCTTGCGTCCAGAGTCGAATTAGACTCAGTTTGTGCAGTCATGAAAAGCCAATTTCGGTGACAGCCAAGTTGACTCACCATTTTTTGCAGTGTATCTGAGACGAATAGATATACATTGGGGTCTAGTTTTTCCTGTCAGGTGTGTCTTGCGTCCAGAGTCGAATTAGACTCAGTTCGTGCAGTCAGGAAAAGCCAATTTCGGTGAGAGTCAAGTTGACTCACCATTTTTTGCAGTGTATCTGAGACGAATAGATATACATTGGGGTCTAGTTTTTCCTGCCAGGTGTGTCTTGCGTCCAGAGTCGAATTAGACTCAGTTTGTGCAGTCATGAAAAGCCAATTTCGGTGAGAGCCAAGTTGACTCACCATTTTTTGCAGTGTATCTGAGACGAATAGATATACATTGGGGTCTAGTTTTTCCTGCCAGGTGTGTCTTGCGTCCAGAGCCGAATTAGACTCAGTTTGTGCAGTCATGAAAAGCCAATTTGGTGAGAGCCAAGTTGACTCACCATTTTTTGCAGTGTATCTGAGACGAATAGATATACATTGGGGTCTAGTTTTTCCTGCCAGGTGTGTCTTGCGTCCAGAGTCTAATTAGACTCAGTTTGTGCAGTCATGAAAAGCCAATTTCGGTGAGAGCCAAGTTGACTCACCATTTTTTGCAGTGTATCTGAGACGAATAGATATACATTGGGGTCTAGTTTTTCCTGCCAGGTGTGTCTTGCGTCCAGAGTCGAATTAGACTCAGTTTGTGCAGTCATGAAAAGCCAATTTCGGTGAGAGCCAAGTTGACTCACCATTTTTTGCAGTGTATCTGAGACGAATAGATATACATTGGGGTCTAGTTTTTCCTGCTAGGTGTGCCTTGCGTCCAGAGTCGAATTAGACTCAGTTTGTGCAGTCATGAAAAGCCAATTTCGGTGAGAGCCAAGTTGACTCACCATTTTTTGCAGTGTATCTGAGACGAATAGATATACATTGGGGTCTAGTTTTTCCTGCCAGGTGTGTCTTGCGTCCAGAGTCGAATTAGACTCAGTTTGTGCAGTCATGAAAAGCCAATTTCGGTGAGAGCCAAGTTGACTCACCATTTTTTGCAGTGTATCTGAGACGAATAGATATACATTGGGGTCTAGTTTTTCCTGCCAGGTGTGTCTTGCGTCCAGAGCCGAATTAGACTCAGTTTGTGCAGTCATGAAAAGCCAATTTCGGTGAGAGCCAAGTTGACTCACCATTTTTTGCAGTGTATCTGAGACGAATAGATATACATTGGGGTCTAGTTTTTCCTGCCAGGTGTGTCTTGCGTCCAGAGTCGAATTAGACTCAGTTTGTGCAGTCATGAAAAGCCAATTTCGGTGAGAGCCAAGTTGACTCACCATTTTTTGCAGTGTATCTGAGACGAATAGATATACATTGGGGTCTAGTTTTTCCTGCCAGGTGTGTCTTGCGTCCAGAGTCGAATTAGACTCAGTTTGTGCAGTCATGAAAAGCCAATTTCGGTGAGAGCCAAGTTGACTCACCATTTTTTGCAGTGTATCTGAGACGAATAGATATACATTGGGGTCTAGTTTTTCCTGCCAGGTGTGTCTTGCGTCCAGAGTCGAATTAGACTCAGTTTGTGCAGTCATGAAAAGCCAATTTCGGTGAGAGCCAAGTTGACTCACCATTTTTTGCAGTGTATCTGAGACGAATAGAAATACATTGGGGTTTAGTTTTTCCTGTTAGGTGTCTCTTGCGTGTTCTTTATATTTTACAGCTCGGGAAGTGCAAGAGCTTTGTGTGAATAATCGACTGGTTGTTATATACGGTGGTGTTGTCTTTTACTCAACGCTCGCGCTTGCAATTGGAACCAATCCCTGTAAATTAATAGTTAGTAATTGGGTTAATATATACCACTAAAGTTATGTCGGATCATAATTGAAAAGCACCAACAACTAGTTTGTGGGAATGAAACGCACAAGAGATCATAATTCCATTTTGGTGCATGGCCCTCATGCCCCCCGGCTTCGGCCGTGGTACTGCTTCGCTCGGCCTAGATCTACCACTGCAGTGAAATTTTTTTAGAGGTTACATTCTAATTTGCTTACCACAACGTTGTATAATTATTTTGGCTCATGTTACTTTAAGAGGCGTCCAGGTTTCTAATGGGTCTATGAAAGAGAAAGTTTAGATTACAGATTACATTTTCTGCTTCGGCTTAGTATTAGGCGTAGGCTTAGGTTAGGAACACATTCTTGCAAGCTCTTAGGCTTAGGCTTAGGCTTAGGAATACGTTTAATCTACTGTCACGCCCTTAAAGTAACATTGGCCATTATGTTTTCAATAACATATTTGGTTTCTTTAAATTTATTTAAGTTGAATTGTTTTTTGCCAATGTTAATCCCGTATTATTTGTGTTTTTGCGTTCGACTTGTGGCTTAGTAAAATTTTAGTTTATTCTGGTTTATCCACACCTGGGACACGTTTAGTTTTATTCCCGACCGTTAAGCATCGGTAACAGGCGGGGTTCCACCATCTCCATCGATGCTACACGTTCATCTTAGCCGTCCTAAGCGATCATCATTCTTATATTTTAAGAATTTTGTCAGCGAAATTTTTGTGTGAAATTTGACAAAAATTTTGCTTTCCTTTTGCATTAATCCAGCTTGGGCAAATGCATGTTTTATCACTGTATCCGGTGTCACATGACTGTATCCGGTGTCACATGACTGTATCCGGTGTCACATGACTGTATCCGGTGTCACATGACTGTATCCGGTGTCACATGACTGTATCCGGTGTCACATGACTGTATCCGGTGTCACATGACTGTATCCGGTGTCACATGACTGTATCCGGTGTCACATGACTGCATCCGGTGTCACATGACTGTATCCGGTGTCACATGACTGTATCCGGTGTCACATGACTGTATCCGGTGTCACATGACTGTATCCGGTGTCACATGACTGTATCCGGTGTCACATGACTGTATCCGGTGTCACATGACTGCATCCGGTGTCACATGACTGTATCCGGTGTCACATGACTGTATCCGGTGTCACATGACTGTATCCGGTGTCACATGACTGTATCCGGTGTCACATGACTGTATCCGGTGTCACATGACTGTATCCGGTGTCACATGACTGTATCCAGTGTCACATGACTGCATCCGGTGTCACATGACTGTATCCGGTGTCACATGACTGTATCCGGTGTCACATGACTGTATCCGGTGTCACATGACTGTATCCGGTGTCACATGACTGTATCCGGTGTCACATGACTGTATCCGGTGTCACATGACTGTATCCGGTGTCACATGACTGTATCCGGTGTCACATGACTGTATCCGGTGTCACATGACTGTATCCGGTGTCACATGACTGTATCCGGTGTCACATGACTGTATCCGGTGTCACATGACTGCATCCGGTGTCACATGACTGTATCCGGTGTCACATGACTGTATCCGGTGTCACATGACTGTATCCGGTGTCACATGACTGTATCCGGTGTCACATGACTGTATCCGGTGTCACATGACTGTATCCGGTGTCACATGACTGTATCCGGTGTCGCATGAAACAATGACCCCCCTTCAAATATGATCCCAGGTTACAGTTTTATGGGGGTTCGATTTTCACAGTACTGTCGTGTGAAAACGTGACTTCTTTTAAAAAGGGGTCGTTTTGAGACAGCGTCGCATAAAAAAATAATCCCGGCTAAAAAGAGGCTTTCCCGTCAGTTTTGGCATTGTACTAAAATTATACACCGTGATAATGAATTACTTCCCGTGGGCAAATATTGTCACAACCAAACCATTCTTACCGCTTATACATTGAGGAATAGACGATGAACCTAATTTAAGTTGACGAAAAAAATTTGCTGGAAATTTCAAAACAAACACATACATTGGCGTAGCCAAAATCTTGGGTTGGGGGGCACACATCTCTGATCTTATGGCGCATGTAAAGATCAGGGGCGGAACGTTTTTTCTGTGGGAATAGAAAAGAGTAATCTTAAGCTTTAGACTATTTCTTGCATGGCTTCGGCTTAGGCTTGAATGTGACCATTCTTACGCCTAGGCTTAGGCTTAGGCTTAGGCTTAGGAATATACTTATATGTATTACAGTTCCGCCCCTGTTCTTTACATTGGCCGAACTTATTAAGGGTGGTGCTTTACTTGTGGATTTTTTGCTTGAGGTGTGTGATTACGTATAAGAAATACGTTGCCAAACCAAATTCGCTTCAAGTAATTAACGTTCGCGACTAAAACTGGTACAACTTAACATCATCTTACGGTAAAACAAGGGCATGCATAGGGTTGTTCGCCCCGTAATTCAACTTCTGGCCCTTTTACAATGGCCAATCAAAAATTTTTTGGTTGGTATTCGGGTTGGTCCACTCCATTCCCGCGAGCTAGTTTTGAGGCTACCATTAATGGTTTCCATATAATTTCTCATATCTGAGTACAGAACGTGTGTAGTATTAGCCATTAGTATTAGTCATTTTTCTCGGAGATATGTGGGCTATGTTAGAGTACAATGTTCATAACTCAACTGGAAAACAGTGATGTGTCGACTGCAAAGTGTTGCCAATGCCGGTTTTAATTTCCAAATTTTGCCGATGCCGAACAAACGTATGCCGATTCAATTGTCGATACTTATTTTAGCAAAATCATGACTTTAAAGAATGTTAATATTTCTAAATCATACATGGTCATAAACACAAAAGCTCCAACCTAACAAGCGTAAACAACTTATGACAACTGTTAATTTCGCTCAATTTCATAGGTAGTGTGCACATTATGCATCTGCAAGTGTATTGAATGACAACATCTCAATGACGTTATCTACAAAATGGAAGGGCGTTATATTTAGCACATTTATTTAGCAAGCAACTCATCCTAGTCTTTTTTGCTGCAACCGCAAGCAATGTTGAAACAGGTTATCTTTCATGGGGGTCAATATTTCACCCCTATATTGGCCGTGTAAAAATGACCGGGGGTCTTTCTTTAATGGGGTCATTTTTTCACGTCAGTACTATGATGAAAATCGGACCCCCATAAAAACTTGGGGCCACTTTTTCATGCAACACCGGTATATTTGATACGGTTGTGGTACTTCGTGTATGGCATAAACGACAACACAGTGGCGTACCGAGAATTTTTGTTTGGGGGGGCGCATCTTCAGGCTTGTGCATTTTTCCGCTAAAGCAAACTTAGAATCATTAGCAGTATGGATGTCAATTTTTTCGTGGGATTTATAAGTTTGGTCACGCTCCCCTAGTTGGCTCTGAGACCAATTTCAGAATTCTGGTTTGGTCCTTAAAATTTCAAAATTTTTTGTATCTGGAACGGTCGAATTGTTTGCCACGTGAATTAAAAAACCGTGAGCGAAGCGAGCGAAAAGCTAGACACTACTGTCTTTTACTCTGTTACAGAACTTCAGTTTGAAGTGTGTGTGGAAATTTTTGTATAATATGAAATATTTTTAGGCACTAGGAGTTGAAACAGAGTGGCCGAAGGCTCAAAGCCAGAACTCAAACAGAACTTTGAAGAATTCGCCAGCGAAGCGGGTAAGAAGCTATAAATTCATGTAGCGCTGGATTTAAACTGCCATACCAAACCACCCCTGGTCTAGGGGTTATGCAGTGAAGCTTTGCACAATTTTTATTACTATCTTTAGTTTTGAGCTGGTTAGGTCGGGGAATTTAACTTGGATGTCTACCTTTGAACAGCGCCGCAGGCAAATTTTTTTGAAAATTGATCAGTTAAAAACATCGCGAGCGAAGCGAGCGAGAAACCAAACGTAATTTTTGTATCTAATGTAAATTATGACGCAAGTACTGATTCCGATTGGGGGGACCCATGTACGCCCATGCGATGACAAACCGTTTGTTGTTTTATGAATAGGCTTTTAAACGAAAAATGTTGGCAAACTTGATGAATAAATATGAAAAATTAAATGGAAATTTTAGTTTTCATATTTATTCATCAAGTTTGGCAATATTTTTCGTTTAGATTTAGGCTTTTGCACATATTCTCAAATGTGCATGGCATCTATCACTAGTTAGCGATAGGTTCTCAAACGTTTAAACAGACAAAATTTTTTGGGTCTCAGAATTTTCACAGTAGTAGCTGAATTGCACCAAAGGTACAAAATTGTTTTGAAATCACATTATAGGTCACCGGGCGCTCTCCTGGCGCCCGCTTCCCTACGGGGGAGGCAAAGAAGTTGGGTAGGCGTGCCACTCGTTAGACTTAATTGAAAAAATTACTGGCAGAGTTAAGTCCTGCATGCCTCCTACAATTACCAGTCCCTGGTTGTAAGTAATCCAAGCCAATTATTTTGCTTTTTTAACCATTTTAGTATATGTATATATGTATATATAATATATATAATATATATCATGTTTACTCAAACAATACGGAGAAAGTTTAATCAACATTATTTTAAATTACGGGTCTCAGTGTGGACCATTTTGGTGCTTTTCTATAAATCTAATATTATCGAATTCTCAAAATATATGACCACAACATGAAATGCCACAAAATAATTTATTTATTTTATAAATTGGAATGAGTTTAGAACCCCGGAACCAGGAGGTCTCTACCTACGCCACCTTCCAAAATATATTGCACTTTAATAAATTGAAATTATCATTATAATAATTAGTGTAAAAGGGTCGGTCTTACAGTTCATGCTTGAAGTCTACCTTGTACACACCCGTAATAATTTTAAGCGACCCCTGTTACAAGCCTGCGGCCAATGTATAGAACAGGGCCGTAATAGTAGTATAAGCATATTCTTAAACCTTAGCCTAAGCCACAACCTAGACGTAAAACTGAGTTTATTCCTAAATCTAAGCAAAAAAATAATCTAAGCCTTAAACTTACTCTGTTGCAGTCCCGCAGAAAAACGTTCTGTCCCTGATCTTTACATGCGCCCAAACTGCTAAGTTATCATTTCTGCCTGTAGTAGTTGCCTTAGTGCAAAATTAATAGCGGTTTTAGTGAAATTATTAGACATACTGCGTAAAAACCTGTAACCGTCTCATGCTTATATGCACTAGATTAAGCATTCATATAGTTTTCAAAATGTCATTAGTAACGTGTGATCTGTGTACTATTTTCACCGGTGGTGGCTAAATTATAACCAATGGTACCAAGATGTTTATTGAGTATTAACCCCCCGTAAGAATTTGTCTCCTACGCTTTATCAGGTGAAACTATAATGTTAGCATAGAGGTGTAAGCATTACGTTATGATTAGGGTGGTAGTTAGCTTTAAGCTTAGGTTCATATCTACTGTGTAAAAACACTCTACTTAAAAATACTTTAGTTAAATTTTACTAACTATTTTAAGTATAAGTGTACCATATATTGAGTAAATCTTTGACTAAATAAATGTCAAGTATAACTACTGCTGTCATTTTCTGATTAATTAAGTAAACGTAAAGCTAAAAATTTTGTGTTTCCTTAAAATAAAGTAAAACTTTGCCAAGCACCATAGTAAGTAAAACCGACACTTATAATTCGGCAACAGTTTTATTTAATTTTAAGTATATTTTACAATGAGTAGACTTAATAGAAATAAGCGTGAAATTATGAATGATATAAATGCTACGGTAGCACTATTGAAAAGTAGATTTTGTTCCAGTTTACACGCTAATACTAGTTGGCGAAAGACATCCATGCCTAGTAGCCAGCTCACCTTGCTAGTTCGACTGAAAAATTTTCAAAAGGGACATACAAGACATTGCGAGGATTTACAAGCAAGTTAGAAACTTTTCTGGCATCAGGGCAAAATGTTTTCCTGCGGAGACTGAGCACCCTGACCCCTGTCTGGCGGACCCGAGACGTCAATGAATATCTACGCAAGTATAAAAACTATTGACATTAGTAAAGTAAGTGTAATCTATTTTTAAACGTTTTGTGTGTCGCCTTATGCTTCATACGGTTGAAACAGAGCTGGTCAGAAACCAGCATTCTCCCATCACCAGCAAATTAAAACCGTTAAATTACGGAACACAAAAAAGCATCCTCTGTTATAGGAAAATCGTAGATCCGCCACAGGCTAAGCCCATCACTCACGTAGCCAGCTACCTTTTGCTATAGAGGGGAGATAAACGTTTTTCAGGAGGGACCTACGCTGTAAATTTCAAATGAGTTGATTAATCAATTCGTCTAGCGAGTTAGTTATTTCTGAATTAATATCAGTAAACATTAGCTCACTTTGAATTGAGTTGATTCACACTCTGAGTTGAATTGACTCTAGGTGAGTTGATTAATTAACTCAGAATGAATTGAATCAATTCAAAATTCTGAGTTCTGATAGTCCTAACTCAGACTGAGTGATTCAACTCATTCTGAGTTAAAATCAACTCGTTGAAATTTACAGTGTACAATGGTTTTCCATGACTTACAAACAATGTTTAAAATGGTTTAGAGGGGCTGAAATTGTTCGAGAGGCAGAGTCATGAAAAATTAGAGTAGCTTTAGCGTATTTTTTACTATTTAGGGAACAGCGCTAAAGGTGTAAGTGGGTACAGATTCTTTCACCCGCGTTGCGCTTTTACCCGCGGAAATTTTATTTTTTACCCGCGGGTATACCCGCGCAAAGTTCGTTTACCCGTTACCTGTCTTTATCTGCGCAAAATTATTTTACCGTTACCGATTTTCGATATCGTAACCAGTAATTTCTGAGGGCGCGCGCGATGATGTATTATGACGAATACGCTCACGAGCGAGAAGTTAAACGCAATTTTAACACTAAATCCAAATGCAAAAAAATATTGATTTTGGTATCCTGTGCATCCGCAAGGGTTTCCCAATTTACGAAACAGTGCTTGACATTGTTATTCCAGAATATTAAAGCCTCCTTAGCTTAGTAGTCAACGAAATGGATTGTGCAAGTTATACCAATGTTCTTCGCTTTTCATGACCTCTGTTGATCAGCCTATAGTATAATTTCCATTTGTAAATAATAACTCAAATTTTCTCAAGTTCTTTTGGTCAGGACTGAAATTTTGTTCTCAAAAATTTTCATAATTACGACAAATTTTTTTAATACACCACATAAACCCTATAACCGTTACTAATGAATGCTACGAGCTAAAATATACAACCCATTCTATAGTTTAAAACCCACACTCCACCTTAAGGCAATTGCAGTTAAAATTAAACGGAAATGACCATTATTAATAATATCATGACTGTAAAGTATTATTCACTAAACACAGCAAAATTATCTTTGACTATTTTGTCGAAATAGGGCACATAAAAACAAAAACACAAAGCGTCAAAAAGTTCCGCGTATAACCCAACCGTGCCTTGGGGTGGTCGCCATGTTTTCATTCATTTCGATACGGCATTAATTGATTTCATTCTAGAATCGAACAGGAGGTTATTCTTAAAAGCGAGCAAAATGGTGTTTTATTTGTTCCTTAAGGATTTTCCAGGCGGAATACATTCCCATAGTCTCTTCCATTGTATATGGGCTGCACCGGCCTCTCGTTCAGTTAAACAAGGTGCCATGGCTGCAAAAATATTTTGAGGTTCACAATAAGTTTGAATTCTCTCACAAATATTAAATTTCAATGGAAGGCAACGCTATTATAGCCGTGACAGGTTTTATTTCCACTGGGCAATTGCGAGCAATTTGATGATAGGTTCCGGTTGTCGTCTGTGTGAACTATACCGGTATTTTAAGATAGAATAAGTGCTTATATTCGCAAATGTGTATAGCAAATAATGATCTGTTAGTAAGATGGTTTCAAATTGACTAACTATTGCAGTTTTGAACTCAAAATTGCTACGGCAGTAGAGCAAATTATATGCGAAAAATGTGCTGAATCGAACGAACTTATCACCATCTTGTGATAAGTACAACACACATATTTTAGAATTCGGGCCATTGACCCATGTATAGCAACTATCATTAGTTAGCAATGGATTTTCTAGCCGACAAACCAACCAATTGTCGGATCTTCAAATTGGCACAAAAGCAAGATAAACCAAATACGATAAATGTGCTAAACTTGCCATCCACGAGTTCGAGGGCTACAAACCCTATCACCAACTCGTTATAGGCGCTACAGACACTATTGAGAAACCGGCCAAGATTATTAACGACGAACCATTTTCAAAAAAGTGGAAAGAAAATTTGAGATAGAATCAAAATAATCGTCAAAGGAGGTACGAGATAAGTCTTAATAACGAGACCCCCATGTCTGGTAACAAATTTCACGTTATTTGGTTTCATTTTTACACGCTGTTTGTTAACACGCAAAGCTTTCTATAACACGAAAGATTTTGGCTCCAAATAGCGAACGCAACGTTAATCAATGTTTGTTGAGCCAGCGGCGCCCATGGACACTCCTTCGTTTCGTTCTGGGGTGAAAACTTTTAGGACAACATTTCTTAATTAGGCCTGTAGCCAGCTCACCTGCCTACGGGTGGCTGAAAATTTTTCAGGAGGGGCATACAAGGAATTTCGTTCACTTTACCAGCAAGGTTGAAAATTTTCTAGGGCGGAATTTTTCCAGGGGGCTGAGCACCTGCCCATTTCGTGGATACGGGCCCGTCGGTCTGCAAATAGAATATTCCTTGAGTTTTTAGTCAGTATCTACTGTGCATCTCAATCTAAATGTCCCTATTAATTTTTTTCTTGACGTACACTCGTGCGTTGACATTGTGGGTCAAAACTCATAGGTTCGAATCTCGATGTTAAAAAACTGTTTAATATTGTGTCAAAAATTCTGCTGAATTTCAACCTGTTATGTTATCTCGCATGCTGTAGAGTAAGTCGTTTAAGAGGGACACTCATATTTATTTTGCTTCTAAAGAGAGTTCTCTCTTGTTATTCCTTTACTTACGTACTCTTGTTTTTAACCATTTTTCACATGAATATTTTCTATTTCCCCCGAGACCTACTTTTATGCTAGGATTCGAACTGCAGTGACTGGAGTGGGAGGCGTATACCATCAGCACTCAGCTATAGGACCTTGACGCTCGAGCCCGAGGGTGCTCTCACGTCTTGTGGTGATTTAGTACTATGTATACGTCTTGCAATTGTTAAACACGGTGCGATATATATTATTTAACGTATATACACTGCGCTGAGTTGCCTATAGGCAACTCAATGTGAGAAGGGGTTAATCGATGCTACTTTTAAGCTGTACAAAACACTCATTATGTGACTGGTCGCAGTACCTATTACATATTTGAGCAGTCTAGACTTGTCTTCTCGTTTTAGTCTCTTTTATGGACTCTGATTATGACTTTTAAACTCTAAACGGACTCTAGTCAGCACTGCAGACTTCTATTGATTGGGACTTAAAATGGAGAAATCCCTAATATGCGGATCACTAAGAAATCTTTGTCCAGGTTCGCTGCCTACTAAACATGCTACAGGGGTAGAAAAAGGTGAGACGTTGTGCGGTGAGGATTTTACATCATTTACAATCGGAAGGTCCTATCCGGATACTGTGGTAACCCGAGTAAGAGGGGAGTAATAAGAGAGGAGGATCCCCATTTTGAGCCCCAATCAATAGGAGTTTGTATCTCTAATAAGAGTCCGTAAGCGGACAGAGTCACTAAACCCTAATTAGAGACCATAAATGTCAATTATCTCTAATCGTAATGCATAAGTGACTCCAGGACCAAATAAAGTTGAGTTCGAATCTTTAAAACATACTTATGTTTTGAAAGTACATTCCTAAGTATAAACCTTGCATCATCGCCTATTAAGCTTTTGATGTACGACAAATATACGTTTAATTCAATGGATAGTTGCAATTCGACGGATAGTTGCATTGCCGGATATATCAGTAACAAAGGGCGGCGCAGCGTGGGTTAAAAATAAATAACAGTCCGTAACCGAATAACAGGGGGAAACCCTTCCGAAAAACCAAATAAATACCGGTCCTCCCTCTTATTCGGGTCACTACAGTACCGTTCCCGTCTTTATTGTAAAAATTACAGTTTCGAGGTGTTTCTGTGCACGTTCGTTAAGCTGGGCTAACTTTATATTTTCATAGATTTCTAGCTGTGTATTTATGTACTAATATGTTAGTTTAATATACTCGTTATTTATAATTAAAACATTTGACAACTTGAGAAAAACAGTAAAATAACTATTAAAGTTCGCCGAAACGTCATTCCAACTTAAACTTCAGCATCACCGGTGGGAAAATTTATTGACCAGCTTCCCACAACCCGTGGGAAACTTTAATTTTCACATCGAAACCGATTTTAATATCGTCTCGAATTCAAGTTTAAAATTTAATAATCCACAGCTCAATTCAATCAAAATCTGTCTATTCAAAAATAAATGGGTGGAAATCAGTCTCATTCCAAAAAATCTCACGGTGGAGGCAATGTGACATCGTACAGCGCCGACAGTACGCCAGTGATCACGGCGCGATCCACCGCGGGTCACATCAAAAGCCGCCGCAACGGAGGCCGAGGAGGAGGTCGAAACGGCAGACAGACAGGCGTCGGAAACAACGCGTCATCGTCTGCCGTTGCAGGCGGCCGTTTACGCCTTCCTCATCATAAAGGCCGAGCTGGGCCGGCTCAATCGGCCAAAGCTCAGCCAGAATCTCCAGACGACGGCAATCCTCAAAGCGGTGGCGGTGCACCTAGTGGCGGAACACTTTCAAGCTCTCATTCGTCATCGCTAGTTAATTTGCCTGCCGTAGGATACGGTTCCGATTCCAGCTCGTGTCTCGATCCAACCGGAACCTGCGGAGGCGTGGGCTCTACAAATTCCCAAGCAGGATCGCAAGTACTGTCGACATTTCAACGCCGCTTACTTACTCAAACATGGGGACACGTTTACAGAGGCAGTAGCGGTGATATTGGAAAATTAATATTTTCAAAGTTCCTATCAAAACGTCCAAATTGTCGAGTTATGTTTCAAAAAGCGACCGCTGTATCGGTATTCGATCCTTCTGGGGGCACATCAGTGAGTGGGTCCGCCAGCGGCGCGACCGCAAGTGGAATTTGCGGCGCTAGCGGCGGACCTGGAAGTTGTTTAGCTGGAGGTGGCGGATTGAGTGATCATCAACGAATGCTAGGCGAATTGCTGGACACCGCAATACGATCGTTGGAAAATCTGGACGAAGTTGGGGCGATTTGTGTGGACGCTGGGGTCCGGCATTCACATATGGCCGGCAATGGATTTGATAGTCAGTTGTGGGACACATTTGGTCAAATGATGCTAGAAGCAATCACTCAATTGGACACTGTCCGCAAGCACCGTGAGTTAGTTCGAGCGTGGACAATTTTGGTTTCGTTTTTGGTCGATAAATTGCGACAAGGATATGGCATGGGGGTACGCCAGCCGGCACTACAGCAACGCAAGCCCGACCCTCAGGATGGGGCGGATCAAGATGGCAACGTAGTGGGACTGGATGGAACTTAGTCACAGGATAAGAGGGCAAATAGCGAACAGCACGTCTAAAGTGAACTCAAATTTGGCTCAGGAGCGAAGCTGGGATTTTCAATTGGGAGGGTCTCGGTTATCCGGAGCCAAACCAAACGTTTTTGTAGTCGAAGTAAACGGGAAACTTGACAAACTTTTAAAATCGTCGTATCCCAATGAAGAAATTTACTTTTTACCCTGTTAAGAGGCATGACTCTTTATAATAGTTTTTAAACGTTAGGTCCATCGTTGTGTCATGTCCGCTCTGATCGTCCGGTTTTGAGATTTCTTTCTACTTCTACAACTTAAGACTTCGTTCATATTGGATTTCCGTAATTGAAAATCGAACCCGGGCCAACGGATTAAAAATTGCACACCAATACCACGGCGCAATCTAAACAGCTTTCCAGCTGGACTCTTGTCCCGGCTACGCTAGTACCAGTTGCTTCGTATTCCTATTGCAACATATAAATAGTAACACAAACCTGAAGTTATCAGCTATTTTTTAGATCTTTAAGAATATTTTAAATTTTTAAATATGTAAAAATACAACTTTAAACGTTGCATTCGCTATTTCAGGCAAAATATTGCCTAAAACTACGTTACGTCAATGATCAGGGAATACGGACGTTGCCTTAGCGATTTTAGGCTTTCACATCTTTCATCTACAGCGATTTTCAATGAATTACGCAAGGGGTGGTCTCAGCGGCGGTTCCATGGTGGGCGGCGCCAGCGAGAAGCTTTTAATCCCTGTTGGAACGTCCAAGCCGGGGTAGGCACGTTGGATCCGCCAGTGTGAAAACGAAGGAAGCCATAGATTTATGTTTATTAAATGTGCTTTTTATGGATATGAAAACTTAGGTTGTCTTGTAGTACATTCCCCACACTTAAACTTTAAGATTAGGCGTAGACTCAGTTTTAGGGTTTTGTTAAAACGGTTACCGAATTCTAAGCTTTAGCCTAAGCCTACGCTTTAATTTTAACTGTGGTGGGAAGTGTACAAAAGCCAAATGTTATATAATTTACGTATAGCTAAGCATGTGGTTACGTTACTGGAAAAATAATGTGGTAAAATGGTTTAGTGAGATTTTTAAAAGTGTTTAAGAATTTCAATGAAAAGCCGCCTGTTATGCAACTTCCACAATATTATGCGCACACCTGCTAACTTTTGAACAGAGTGAGGGATGGGCGCTTTGATGTTTTTTGGCGTTTAGTGGCCCGGTAACAATCAAATAAATTGCCGTTTTTGTTTACAGTTGCAATCGTGTGTTCCAATACTGGACTCATGTAAAGATCAGGGGCGGAACGTTTTTCTGTCGACTGCAATAGAGTAAGTTGAAGCCTTTTCTGCGGACTGCACCAGAGTAAGCTTAAGCTTTAGACTAATTTTTGCTTAGCCTTTAGGCTTAAGTATAAGTTTATCCTTACGTTTCAGCTCAGGCTTAGGCTTAGGCTTATGAAAATGCTTATTCTACAGTTACGGTCCTGTTCTGTAGATTTGTCAAATATTGTTTAATTTTATTTCGAATTTCAACGTTAGTTATACATAACCTCGCAGAAACATTTTCAATCGAATTTTCAAACACTTGCGATCTTCGGCCAATGTAAAGAACATGGCGGAACAGTATTATATGCATATTCCTAAGACTAAGCCTAAGCCTAAGCGTAAGAATGAGTTTATTCCTAAGCCTAAACCTAAGCCTAAGCGTAAGAATGAGTTTATTCCTAAGCCTAAGCCTAAGCCTAAGCCTAGGCGTAAGAATGAGTTTATTCCTAAGCCTAAGCCTAATTCTAAGCCTAAGCCTAAGCCTAAGCGTAAGAATGAGTTTATTCCTAAGCCTAAGCCTAAGCCAATCAAAAAATAGTCCAGATCTTAAGCTTATTCTATTCTAGTCCCACAGAAAAACGTTCCGCCCTAATCTTTACATGGGCCTGATCTTCAAACTGAATGAAGCTTCAGGAATTATCAACCCTCGGTTTCCACCCCCCCACCGCTTCCTGCGGCATTGGTTCAATAATATTGATTTCATAGCGTAATTTATGTTATGTCTTATATGTAAGACAATCATGCTAAACCAAAATAAATAATTGTTATACATTTAATATAAAAACAAATTGGGGTCATATTGTTGGTTCAAAATGGTTTTGAGTTACTCCAACCCGGAATGTCAATAATCGCTGGTGTAACCATTTCCCACCGGGAGCATGAGCAACTCAACTCTAACCGTATACGTATCGCGACAATTCGTCGACCTACAACTCGTCGCCCGACAACTTGTAATCCAAAAATTTGATCGACTCGACAATTAAAAGCGCATCATTACGCCCAGGGTTTAAGGCTAAGCTTAGGATTTACGTGAAGGATAATGTTGAGATTTATTCACTTGCGTCGAGTAAGGGCTGCTCAGCCTGTAACTCTTTTGAAATCACAACCTGCCTCTCCTAAAACTGATTGACCCCACTTGACCTGACTGTGGGTTTGTGCTGTACCAGAAATCACGGTCAGAAGTATTCTCCTACTTTCCAGTTGGTTCGTACCATATGGCCAATGTATGGAATAAAGGCCGTAACAGTAGTATAAGCAAATTCCTAAGTTTAAGCCTAAATCTAAGCCTGAATCCAAGCGTAAAGAATGAGCCTATACCTATGCCTAAGCCTAAGCCTCAGCAACAATTGTATTCCCGCAGTAAAACGTTCCACCCCTGATCTTTTACATTTACCTGCTATATATTAAACCAGATTCATTTTAAATAATAAAAATAAACAATATTTCAGCTTACTCGTTTCTTGAAATTTCAGATTAGAAATGTGGGTTAGAACAGGTTGCAACCAAACAGAGAGAGACATCCAACACTGGACCATGGCGTAAAATTAACAAAGCCCTTAAGGTAACCCCGTCATGTGGTTAGCGGTCCAAGTTTGTACCCGTTAAAGCTCTGCGCAAACTGAAACCTACGCTCGAGTGAAATTGTAAACTGGTAGCGGCTAAAGTGTGTTTCTTGCATAGCAAGTAAAATTGCGTTCACTCGTAATATTCAAATTATAACTATGGTTTAGGCGCAGGCTTAAAATTCTGTCTTTGGTTTGGGTATGACTTAGGCAATTGATTAGGCTTTTAGGCTAAAGAGTATATTTAGTGATGGGTATAGAATACTTTAGGTTTCGCTCACGCTTAGGTTTACACTTTTAGGCATGCATTTTAGGGCCAATATAAACAACAGGGGCGGAACAGTGTTATAAGCATATTCCTAAATCTAAGCCTAAGCCTAAACCTAAGCTAAGCAAAAAATTAATTTAAAGCTTAAGCTTACTCTATTCTAGTGCCACAGAAAAACGCTGTTTCCCTGATCTTTACACCAAAAAGCCTATGCTGAAGCGGTGAAAAAAAGTGTATTCCTAAGCCTAAACCTAAGCAAAATAATGTAGCCTAGACTAGAGTCTAGACCTATTCTTTTACAGGCCGACCCACCAGAAACCGGGAAAGCCCTAAAAGTAACATGGGTTCGAAAACTAATGTTTCATTTAAAATGTTGCTAAATCTATAAATATTAATACTTTGGTGAGTGGCTAATAACAAAAATTGGCTATGACATATGGCATTCGGTGCCAGAGTTTGCGTTTAAAATAATTTGGGAAGGTTTTCAGGTTCTGCCAGGTTCGGTAGTAAAATTTTGCATATTTTTGCAAAATTTGTCTTTTTGAACGCGTTTCATTTTACTGTTGGCACAATTTTCAGGAAAGAATTCCCGAAAATTCGCAGAAAACTAGCGTAAAACCCAACAAATTAACAACATATTGCATATATTGGCTAAAATTAACTAGTTAAAAATCATCGTTTACTACCTAATTTCGCCTCACTTCGGGCTCCGGTAAGTTTCGTTGACCTCCGGCTCCGACTCTGGCATTTTTCACCTCCGGTTGCACCCTGAAAGTGCTACACACATTTTGAGAATACGGGCCCAGTAGGAAGGCTGAAAGCTTAAAGGCGCTTATTGTCTTTACCTGGGTGCAACTTGAGGTAGAGGAAAAAATTTTAAGTAATAAAGTGGTAAAATAAAACTATATATTTGGCAATGAAAATGATGCTGAATCAAATGTCATTTGTTGTCAAACAATTAAATTTGTAAGCTTGCTTTTTGAGAAATTTTGCCAGTTAAACCATTTCAAATTGCCCAAAAGTTATAAACAGTCACGTTGAATAGCACAGTTTATGTAAAAATGTGAAACAATTTTGTTACCAAATTAGCTGCAACCTCCGTCAAAAATTCTACTCGGATCCGAGTATGATTTGGAGATTGTTTTTATGCAGGAGCCGGAGCCGCAGGCCGAATTCCGGTGTTCCTGTTGTAGTTGGCTTGAAAATTTGGATAGTATAAAACAACAGCTACTATATACTTGTAGGAAAGTACTCAAGCATGGTTTAACTATAATTCTTTATAGTGCAATTACAAATCCATTACTGTTAAAGTGTATGTCAGGGTGCGAACGGATAGTAAAAAATAACGGAAACGAAATCGGATAGTCATGGAAATAACGCAAACGAAAAACGAATATTTAGGTATAAAAATTTCAAAGATGTTTCATTTTTCGGCCAACACAATAGAGGCGTGCGTGCAACTGTTCAACGGGCTTTTGAAAACTTTATAGAAAAAATAGCGGATACGCCGAAATTTTTAAGATTTTGAATGAGTTTCGTAATTTTTATTTCATTTCGAACAATTGCAGCATATTTTAATGAAAAATTGAAACGTCATTTAGAACTAATTTCGGACGTAAAACAACAGAATTTTCGTTATTTCTATAACGGAAATCGAAACGGACACCGATTTTTACTCGTAACGGAAACGGAACCGGATATCGGGTTACACCCTGGTGTATGTACATTTTACTCTAATGTTGCTATTGCAAACCACCCCCTTTTTAATCCGGCTATTTAATATACATTTTTGTGCTTTTGGCCCAAGGTTAAACCTAAACTTATACAAGCACTAGAAGCTCCCAAGTAGACTGAAAATACCAGCGAATTGATTTAAATTTTCACTGAGTTGAATCGTGATGTCTGAATAATTCTGAATTGATTGAACTCGTTGTGAGTTCATTAAATTCACCTGAAATGAAATCAGCTCCAAATGAGAGTTAATACTAATTAGAAATGACTAAAATTCATTGTCTAAAGTTGATTAGTCAGCCGCAACTCACTGGAATTACACTGATACTCTTAGTATAAGGCTTACACCTGGGCCCATATTCTCAAATGCATGTAGCATCTATCACCAGTTAGTAATAGGTTTTCAAACTAACGAACTGTTGCAATTACAGGTCTCATAATTTGCACAGTAACAGAGAAAATCGAAAGCAACAATTGTGCTGGATTTCAAACATCACAGTTCCCTGGGTCCAAAGTTAGAAGGCCGGTCACCAACTGGTAATAGGTGCTACACACGTTTGAGAATACGGGCTCTGATTCTAAGCTTACACATGGGCCTAAGCGCCATACCTACGTACGACTGAACCAATGACCAAGAACCAAAGGCCATAACCGGACAGGCAGTGTGTCCTAAAGAAATGTTGAAGCCTAAGCACCTAAGGCTAACGCTAAGCTTAAGTATATATGCTTGCTTAAGCCTATTGCGAGCAATTGCTTACACTGTAAATGTCAGTGAATTGATTTTAACTCAGAATGAGTTGAATCACACAGTCTGAGTTAAGACTATCAGAACTCAGAATTTTGAGTTGATTCAATTCATTCTGAATTAATTAATCAACTCACCCTGAGTCAATTCAACGCAGAGTCAGTTAATGCATACTGATATTAATTCAGAAATAACCAACTCGCTTGCTGAATTGATTAATCAAATCATTGTAATTTACAGTGTATTTTTACCAAAATAGTTATGTTTGTGTCGGCTAACAAATATGTACAGGACTTTAGAAGAATGAACTCGGACGTCCAGGGGGAGGCTTTTGACTATTAGGCCCATCGCATTGACCTTGGGGTTGTCAAACCTTTGGCATAGTATGATTCGTACTTTATATCCAAAAATCCCAAGGTTAATTAATATCTTGTATCTCATACATTAAAACCAAGTTACTGATGCAAAAAATATTTTTGTTAGAAACAATTTCTCACTTCGGCCCATGTATAGATCAGGGGCTGAACGCTTTTTTGTAGAATTGCAATACAGTAAGCTTAAGCATTAGACTATTTTTTGTTTGGCTTAGGTTTAGACTTACGCTTAGAAATATGGTCATTCTTACGCTTAGGCTTAGGCTTACGCTTAGGCTTAGGCTTAGGTATATACTTATAATACTGTTTCGTCCCTGTTCTTTACATTGGCGCTAAGTTCTAACACATTATATGCTTTTGTTGGCTCTACTTAATAGACTTAATATACCCACATAATAGCCATGTGTTTCCTAAACGTATCGTTAGTTCTGACGTTGTTGCTGTTGGGCCAATTTCCCGTTGAAATTATAAGCCAAGGGCTGTTTCCACCGTTGTTGAATGTTGCCCTCAACAAACCGATATCAACTGTACCTCGCAGTGCAACTTGTGGTGTTCCAATGAAAACAGACTTTTGCCGAAGTTGGCCTGCGCCCGAATCGTTTGCTCAATGCGAAAAGGTAAAGGTGTCAGCTGTAAATTTTAGCGATCTTTGGATTATTTATTTCGACAACTTTGTCACGGAACAACAGTTGAAGCCAAAACGGGCCAATGCATCAGGGCCGTATAGCAGTAGTATTAGCATATTCCTAAGCGTCTAAGCTTTAGCCTAAGCGTATGAAAGATCTTGTACCTAAGCGTCAGCTTAAGCCTAAGCCTAAGCCTAAGTTTAAGCCTACTGTAATGAGCCGAATAAGAGGGGTTTATTGATATTTATTTGGCCTCTCCAGAGGGTACACCCCTTGTTTGAGCGATAATACAAGGTTATAGTTAGTAATATACTTTCAAAATTTAACCACGCTTTAAAGTTTCGAACTCATGTTATTTGGTCCTAGAGTCATTTATGCGCTACAATTTGGGTTATTTGACATTTATGGACTCTAATTAGGGTTTATGGACTCTATCCGCTTATGGACTCTTATTAGGAATACGAACTCACATTGATCGGGACTCAAAATTGGACCTCCGTCTTATTACTTCCCTCTTACTCGGGTCAGTACAGTACCATATATTTGTTCGTTCGTTCGTTTGTTTGTTTGTTTTTTGTTTTCTTACAACTTGTAATATCGTTCTATTTGTTTTCTTTTTTGTTGTTTAGTGTGACCAACAATAAAGAAACAGTGTATTTTCAGGAAAAGTGCTTCGAACAATGTCCAACCCGCGATTTTACTCCTGGCTCACTGGATGTACTTTCGTTTGTCAGCGCCGACAATCCATGTATAACGCTTGATAGTGTCAATCTTAGACCGAACAGTTCAAGCAACGAATTTTCTTACTTCTTCCAAGCGTCACCCGAATGCAATTTTGAACCATTTTTGCCAGAATACGACCAAGGATTTACGATGGTATTTTGGTTACGGTTACAGGATGCTTCAGAAGGGTACGCAGGTTTATATTTTAGGGTGTTTTATTTGGTTAAATTTTTCCTATTTGTACTCTCTAAAAGCTTAAATTAAGCTGATTTAAGTTCAAGCTAATCCAGTAGTATTAAACTAACTTTCTAGATTAACTGAACTAACAGATAAGTTTATGCTTAAACTCATTTAAAATGTTTAAAATAAGTTTATTTAAACTCGTGTTAAACTTAAAAACATGTTAGTTTAAGTAAACCTTAAAATTAGAGTTTTGTTAGTCTGTCCAGATATTTAAGTTTTACTTAAATTGATATTCAAGCTTAGTTAAGCTATATTTAAGTTTAAATTTTGATTGTTTATTTTAATTTAGAACAATCTTGGAAGCCCGAGAGCTGATCAATCCGTCAGGATTTCCGTTTTATTTCAATTTTCGCGTTTCAACAGCTCAACTTCACTTTGGATACCGCAATGATAAAGATGATTTTCGCGAAATTACGGCGAATGTTTCACTTCCAGCTGGATCGTGGAATTTTATAGCATTGCAGGTAATTTCACAAGGCATAATACGGGCTCGTAACCAAGATGGGGGCAGAAGGGGTTCAGTCCCTCCTACAACAATTTCGGCCTCTCTAGAAAGTTTTCAACCTTGCTTGTAAGTCATTGAAAACCCTTTAATGCCCCTCCTGAAAATTTTTTAGCTCCTCGATCAAGGGGAGCTGGCTACGGGCCTAATATTATAGATGATAGCTTTGAGTTCCTGTTTACGTTTTATATCTGAAAAAGTTTCCCATACCTAAGCCTAAGCATAAAGTTAAGTGTGTAGGTAGGGCAGACTTATGAGTTCTGGCAAATTAATGCAAGCGTGAAGAGAACCTTAATATGCATAATGTTCAGGCCCGTGGCATGCTCACCTTGCAGGGGGGGGCTGAGTATTTTTCAGGGGGAGCATAAAAGTGTTTTCGAAGAATTACAAGCATGGTTGAGAATTTTCTCGGGGTAGGGCCAAAATTCTTTCAGAAGGGCTCAGCCCCCCTCCCACTGGCCACTATCTGGCTGTGGGCGCGATCATACTTTGTTTTTAGCGGTGGATCCAGAAATTGCTGTAACTGTGAGCAGGTAGTATAATTATACTGTAATCGTTCCAAACAAAGTTAACTGGAACCTCAATTACAACCAACAACCAATTAATGATGAGTATGCGAACATGACATGTTTGCTTCAAATTTAAGCCGCATTCACACGTGCAAGTTTTTGCAGCAAGAATTCGCAGCTGCAATTTGCACGAAATACTTTCAGTTTCAAGTATTTTCAAAGAAACATTCCGATTGACTAATCAAACTGCAGATGCAAGATATTCAAGCGACTTGCAACTGCGATCACAGGTGTGAATTAAATTCAATTGCATAAATTCAAGTGAATAATTTGCACCTGCAAGAACTTCAAAGCTGCTTTGTGACCAAACTTGCACATGCAAGTTGCACGTGCAAGTTTTTTGCTGCAAAAACTTGTACATGTGATAAGGGCTTTAGTGTTTTCGCGTTTTGTGAAGATTTTGCACGTCCGATAGATTGACGGAGCAGAAATGCATGTGTTTACCGTGCGATAATTCGAATACTGTATTGACCCGAATAAGAGGGGGATAATAAGAGGGGGGAGGTCCCCATTTTGAGTCCGAATCAATAGGAGTTCGTATCCCTAATAAGAGTCCGTAACCGGATAGAGTCCCTAAACCCTAATTAGAGTCTTTGTATTATCGCTCAAACTATTGATACAAGATAAATAAACGTTTAATTCAACGGATAATTGCAGTACCGGATATATATCAGTAACGAAGGTCATCGGAGCGTGGGTTAAAAATAAATAACAGTCGTAACCGAATAACAAGGGGGGTACCCTCTGGAGAGGCCAAATAAATATCAGTCTCCCCTCTTATTCGGGTCACTACAGTACACAGTTTCTTACCCAAATATTTTATATTTCATACGAGATCTATTTTCAAGTCAGAAGATGAACCCGGATTCTCGGGTGGACGGCGTTTACCGGCACCACTGTATATTTACAGCTCAGCAATGGTACACTGAGTTTCTTCATCAATGGTGTTGGTCCACAACTTTCGGCATATTACGCGGAAAAGCTATTCATATCGAGTTTACCATGGCGAGATACAGAGTATATCGTCGGCCAATCCTTTGATCCTGGTATGTTTGGGTCAGAGGTGTCTACGGCGGGGATATTCCCTCACCTGCAATTCTGAATTTAGGGTGGTCATAATTAAAGCTGATTCTCTGCGGCGCGACTAAAACGTTTACTGAGGCACTCGGAGCGTTGCCGCCTTTGATTTGTGTTCCATGTGTGAAAGACATCCGTAATTGCGGATGTTTGTCAGTTTGAAGACCTATTGTTAACTGGTGATACAGGTACTATACGCATTTGAGAAAATGGGCTTAGATATAAGCATGATACGTTTTACAAACCTGACGGTCCCGTAGCCGTAGCGGAATATAAACGCTCAGGCCCAACCAAAGAAACTCGTCCTAAAAATTTATTGACTTTGCCTGTAAATCATCTAAATTTACCGCTTGTTCGTCCTGTAAAATTGTTTGCTACTTGCACTGTTCTCTCCAGCGCGTTGATCTGGCTCGCGCTCGGCGCATGGACATCAACATAGATAAACGTGCATACTTATGGCTGATGAATGTTTTTGCCTTTGGTATAAGCAGTTTCGTCTCAATTTTAAATTAAAATATTGGTTCACGTACACTTTGTCCCTAGATTTAAGGGTTGAGCTCAGATTGGCGCGTGCTAATGCTTTAAGTAAAGGCTTACGTACCTGATTTGATACTTAGGATTAAGTAGACCTTTTCCGAAGGCTGAACCTAAGCAACCTAAGCCTAAGCTTAAGCCTAAGTGTAAGCCTATGCCTAAGTCTGTGGGCCAAATGTACAAGAGCCGAAAAAATTGTTATTTTAAGAAACCCGTCGTCAGCTGGTTGGTCACCTTCAAATGTTCCGCTATTTTGATACCGTTTTGACAAATCGTGAAATTGAAGAACAGTACAATACTCATTTTCCGGAACTTCATGTCGTTTCCGACTGTCGGTGTCCTGAAACACATCCAAGACCAGATGTCAACCGATCTAGATTTTGTCTGCCAAATGGAGTTCCGATCGGAACCAGTGACAAAGTAATTTGTTGTTGAAATCCGGACCAATATTGATTGAGCAACGTGTAAACGGATAGTAAAAATAGCGGAAATGAAAACAGACAAGGACAGCGATCAAAATAATGAAAACGGAAAACGGATATTGAAGTATAAAAGTTTCAAAAATGTTTTATTGTTTTGCCAACACAATTGTCTCATGCAAATATTCACCGGGCATTCTGGAAATTTTAAAGAAAAAATAGCGGATGCTGTAAACATGTTAAGATTATGGATGAATTTTGTAATTTTTAATTCATATCGAACAAATGCAGCATATTTGTAATGAAAAATTGCGAGTTAAATACGTGATTTTTAACTAATTTTGAGCATAAAACTAACAAAATTTCTGGTATTTCTAAGTGATTTGTACATGTTTACAAGGTTAATATGAGTAACCGTAGTAGCAGATGCGTGAAACTCATGTGATAAATAGAGTTTTGACATAACTTCTAAGTCTTGAAACTTGAAGGACATCTCAAAAACCAAAAGCTTTTTTGTTGATTGCCATATCCGTTAATGTTTACTCTGGATTCAATAATATTTATCTCGGTTGTCTGACTGTCTGTTACATATTTGAGTGGTCTAGGCCATTCTTCTACTTTGTGTCTTTTATTGTCTCTAATAAGTACGTATGGAATCTATCCACTAACGTACTCTAATTACTGAGACCAAGAGGGATAATTGCGTTTAACAAAAGTGTGCAACTGGGTATATTCTGTGTGCAAAAGAATGTCCTCAGGGTACGTTGTGTTTTTGGCCTACCCCTCCTTATTTAGGGGCGGGGGTCAAGTTAGCTTAATATTTGATGCAAACCAATGATAATTTGCGTTCACTTAAATAATCAGCTCACATTCTCAAGCAATTCTTGCGTTGTTTCGCAATTCTATATAAGTAATAAGCATTACAACCCCCTGAATCATCAGGGGGGTCAAGCTAAAATGCAACGCGTGGTGATACACTTTGTGTTATGAAGTAGCGCATCAGATGCCTACTCCTCTGCAAGGTGGACAACATCCACTCTTTCTGATGCAGAGTCCTATTGATTGTGACTCAAAATAGGGAGGAGACCCATCTCACTTATTCGGGTCACTACAGTAGTGTGGATGTCAATTTGGGACGGTGTACCTACCCTCATAATAAAAAATTATTTGACCTTCAAAAACTACAAGCCGTTCTAAAGGATTCTAAAAATGGCTTTTTCTCGTTCCTTCAGAAATTTCGGGACAGCCTTGGTTACGCCTCTCTGGCGTGCATCATAATATTAATATTGAATCAAATTTAATATCTTTTACTACAAATAATTTATTGTTTTTTTACATTATTTTTATATCATTTTAGATTCATCGCCTCGACTCAAACGCGCACCCGTTAACGTTTCTAAACGATGGCGATATTGCGAGCAATTGGATTTCACGGATATTGAACGAAGCAACGTTCATAATCGAATTTGGCGATGTCTATCAGGTTTAAACAGTTATTTTCTCAAACGGTTGTAGCACCTATGACCAGTTTTACCATTAAGTTTTCAACTAAATAAATTGGTAGTTTTTTTAGTTTTTCCCTTCTGCCGGCGTTTGCCCAAAATCGTTGGATTTTGAAAATTTTTTGCATATTTGAGCTTCAGTTTTCCATGACCTCCGCGGATCACTCCATGCTCAAATTTGAGTTTTTCGAAAATTCGGGTCCCTAGGTCCCTCCTTTGGACCCAAATTATTTTTGACCAAAAATTAGACAAATTATATACAAGTAGACGCATCTTGTTGAGCTGATTGCAGTGGTATTAAAAGTTTCGCAATCAGACGACGGGTTAACGAGTTATCCAATAACTTGTTTGGCGCCATCCCAAATCATTGGCACCGCGCCAAATCAGATATTTGACCATATCTCGTTAGCTAGACGATCAATCGCGAAAATTTTAACACCGCTGCACTCAGCTGAACAATCTGCGTCAAATGGTGATAATAATTTTTCAAAAATTCAAATTTAGGTTTAAAATGATAAGAGGAGATTATGAGAAAGCCAAATATGCCAAAATATTTGAAAAAAATGGAACCATTTTTGGGCAAACGCTCGCTGCAAAGACTAAGCCTAAGCCTGAAACCAAGTCTTACCTTTACTTAAGCCTAAATACATAGGAAAACATTTAAAAATCAAGCCTAAGTCTAAGCTTAAGAAACAGAGATTTCAGTTAAGCTACAAGATGAACTACAACTTTTTCAACGAAGTCAAACATTTCTTTACAGAGGCCAACAATTTCTGGTTCGTTTTTGGGTTCCAATCGTTACCTGGCAGTGTGAATAGCTTTTCAATTTATAAATTTCATTTATATAATTTTAGGTCTTGTTTATCACTGTTAATTTTTACGGAGCGTTTCCAGAAATTTTGACCATAGAAAAGCAAACTACCGAAGGAACTGATGAAAATGAATGGATGGTAAGGTTTTCAGTCAGCTTCCGTTTCCGTTTTACAAATACCGGACACTCTGGTATTTAACATTTTCTCGTTATTTGAGTCAGTAATTTAAATTTTACCAGTGGTTCAATCCTTCATTTCTGTAGTTCAAAATTTTGTCAACGAAATTTGTTTATTAGATTATAGCTCCATTCACACATGCAAGTTTTTGCAGCGAGAATTCGCAGCTGCAACCTGCACGAAATATTTGCAGGCGCAAGTATTTTCAAAGTAACATTCCGATTGACAAATCAAACTGTAGGTGCAAAAATTTCAAGCGACTTTCAACTGCGTTCAAATGTGCGAACTAAATTCAATAGCATGAATTCCAATGAATAATTAGCAGCTGCAAGAACTTCAAACCTGCTTTTTGACCAAACTGGCGCGTGCAAGTTGCACGTGCAAGTTTTTGCGGCAAACTTTATACGTGTGAATAATGCTTAAAACTGTGTTTTTTTTCGTTCTTGAAAGTTCTTGTCGAGTTGTATTTTGAGTAATTTTTTTAGCAGAATTGACATAAAAACATTTGATCATTTTAAAATTTAATTTCTTCGTTTCGATGTTTTTGTAGCCATGGCAGCATTATTCCATCGATTGTAAACAACACTTGCAAATGGAAAATGACGCTATTCTAACAGCACCGAACGATACAAACTGTATTCAGTATAAATCAGAAAACGGGTAAACAACACAGCGTTTTAGCAATTTGGGCTTTTGCTTGGACTCACGTTTAAGCCAATAATTCTTTGTTCAAATTATCCTTGTTAATTATAACGGAATGTCCACTGGTAGGCAAATAAACTGAAGGACTTACTGACTTTGAAGCCAGGACTTAGGCTGGTACGCCGCTCATAGTAACCATAGGCGAAGTAAATGATACATTGCTCTATAAATTCTAATGAGTTGATAAATCAATTCAACTAGCGAGTTGCTTATTTGTGAATTAATATCAGTAAACATTAACTCACTCTGAGTTGAGCTGACTCTGGGTGAGTTGGTTAATTAACTCAGAATGAATTGAATCAACTCAAAATTCAGAGTTCTGATAGTCCCTACTCAGACTGAGTGATTAAACTCATTCTGAGTTCAAATCAACTCACTAAAATTAACAGTGTGGTTTCAGCCAACCAGCGGTTCGATATCCGAATGGCAACGTGACGTTTAATGTATTTACAACCAATCGTGAATCAGGCATTGACCGGGAAGGCTATTAGCCCAATCAAAAAATAGTCTAAAGCTTAAACTTTAATACTCTTGTCGAGTTCCGTGGCAAAACGGCACGCCGCTCACAGTAACCATAGGCGAAGTAAATAATACATTGGTTTCAGCCAACCAGCGGTTCGATATGCGAATGGCAACGTGACGTTTAATGTATTCACAACCAATCGTGAATCAGTCATTGACCGGGATGACATAAATTTGGTTCAATTTTCACTCGCGAGTCGAATTCGGGTTACGATGCGAGGACATTTTTATGTCAATGTAAGCAGCAGCAGAGTGGGGGTGCTTAACAGGACTGAGATAACATTAAAATAAACCCAGGCCAGTAGCCAGCTCACCTTGCTTGCATGCAAAGTTGAAAATTTTATAGGGGAGCCAAAATATATCCAAGGGGGGGAGCGCTCCTGGCCCCCCTTGGTTACAGGGCCAGTATCAACCTCACCCCTTTTGATATAAACCGGTCTGCCGCTGATTATTTTAGAAAAATAACTACGGTTTATATTATTTTGAGCCCATGCGATGAATGAAAACTCGCGAACGAAAAGTCAGATTCGTGTTTCAGATTATCAAACCACCAGAACTGATTAAACCTGGATTTTTCATTTAATTGGCCGGCTTAAATGCTAACCGACCCATCTGGCATTTGTCCATTACGCCCGACGCCCAGGACACACACACACATATATATATTTATATATATATATGTGTATATATATATCGCAGGCAAACTCTCTTAAATATGAAGCGTGAAAAATCTCTCGAAAAAAGCGAGCCAAGTCAAACGTACTTGTAATATTTACTACAAATTGAGCATATTTCTTAGCATAAGCCTAAGCCTAAACCAAGCAAAAAATAGTCTAAAGCCTAAACTTACTCTATTGCAGTCCCACAGAAAAACGTTCCGCCACTGATCTTTACATGGGACGAACAGCGTTAGAACGAATATGATTTATAATAATTTTCAGAAAAGAGATACCATGAATCAACATCGATATTTTGGACTGTATGAAGTTAGCGTTACTGGCAGGTAAGAAACAGACACAAAATGAGAATTTGACGGTGGCCAATTTTAAAAATACTGACATTTTACAATTTATTGTTGAGTGTAGCGCCACCCTGAATATTGCTTGAAGGTTATATATTTTTGTGGTTCATCCACGTCCACGTTATAATGCGCGCGCTAATGTGAAAATTTGTCCAACTACTTCGTAGGGATCTGTGTAAAAATGGAAGCTGCAACTAGCGTGTAGGTACAATTTTGTGCGGTACGTACACACTATTAATTGTCCCGACACTGTGCGAAGGGACTCGGGACAAAAGGTAAAAAATTACGCAAAATCAATAAACATATATGTGTTTTGTGTTGTTGTTATGTACGTTTACGATGCTATATGAACACAGTACAATATGTGTTTACGTCTTCGTTAGGGACTTCTGGACAATAATAGTGGTCTTGTAATAGAGTGTGTGAAAATGGCATCGGGCCTTACTCAGACCCAGACACTCTTGTGCAGTAGCGCGTGCAGTATAACGTGGATGTACCATTGATAGTGAATCACAGTTTTGATTTCTATTGGTTATCACTTGCTTTTCTTCTATATCGTGTTCGCAACACCGATTTGTCTCAGTTCAAAACTTGGCAGTTCCAAGCATCAGCTCGTAAAAGGGGTTCGTGTTGCTGCTTGTTCATTTTGCTGATTACATACCTCGCCTTCTTGACCCTTTCACAGGGGCTGTTTGTTCTAGTAGTTGTTTACTTTATCCTGAGCAAGAATAGTTCAACAGAATTGAAAATTAGCTGAAGAGTTAAAGTTATTCTAGAAAAGCATGTGAGATATGATTGTCCTGGCCTGGTACATATACAATATATGCAATGCACATTGTGCTATATGCTAGCCGGCGGCGTACGTAATCGACAAATGTAGCCGACTTTAAATGTAGTTGACTACGCGGGCTACGCGGCGCAGTGGTAGAGCGTTTGCCTAAGATTCGACGCTAGTTCGAAACTACCCGTAACCCGCTTTTCCAGTTGCTTAGTTAAGCGTTCTGAAGTCACGGTTCCTACGGTAGGCTGACAATTCTATTTTTGTTTTAGGTGTGATTGCTCTGGACACACTGATCTTTGCGTTATCGAACCATCTGGCAAATATCGATGCAAGTGTGAATCTTTCAGTAATACTGAAGGCAAAAATGTAAGATTTCAGCTATATTGAGACCATTCGACAATGGTAAAAGATACAGCATTTTTAAACGGGGGGGGGGTTGGCTCTTGGGTGTAATGAGATAAATTGTAGAATCATAATTTTGTGGGTATTTAGAGTGCCGCAGCTGGGTATCTAAGAGCCTCTCTGGCCTGCAGGGGTTGACTTCGGGTGTAATAAGAGAAAATGCGGAATCATAACTTTGTGGGTATTTAGGGGTGCTGCAACTGGGTATCTAAGTCCCTATCTGGCCTGCGGGGTTGACTTTGTGTGTAATAAGAGAAAATGTGAAATCATGATGTCGCAGCTGGGTATCCGACGAGCCCTACCCCATAGCCTGGCCTGCGAGACGTTGACCCCGTTGCAAGGTATCATCCGGAAGTGCAACAGCTGATCCAAAATCTGGAGCACGTAGGCGAGACACAGCATGCAGATGTGGAAGTAAATTCGCGATCAAAGCAAGCGAGAAGTCAAATAGGGGCATGAATAATGAGATGATTAACCTGTATTTCGCCAAAGGCGTGAAATTTTTTAAAAATATTAACTTGGGAGACTGAAATCGCCAGGGGCCGCTCAGGTATACCGGCCCCCCTGGGTTAAGTGAGGTGGTGGTGGCTACAGCTTTGGGTATTTGAAATAATTTAAAGCGTAATAACGTTTGACAGGAATGTAAGAGATGATTAGGCATACGCTCCACGGATGGATGAACAGGGTTAATTGGGTGCCTACGGTAAACCCCCTCGTTTCAAAAAAAATTTGTTCACAAAAATGATTTATGCTTTGAATGGAACTGCATTAATAGACTCTATTTTTTTGTTCAGAGTGTCTCATCGATCTAAAGTTGTGATCCGCTCTAAATTCTTGACCCGTAAAATGGGTATAGCAAGTATCATCAGTTAGTAAACACGTTTTCAAACTCACTATTGCTGTTAAACTCAAAATTGGAACAAAAGTAAAGCAAATCATACGTAAAAAAATGTGCTTAATTTTGAGCCCCAGCATTCACTGGTTCGAAAGCTACAAGATTTATCGCCAACTGTTCATAGGTGCTACACAGATTTGAGTATAATTCAAGTTGAGAAATTGAAACAATTTTTGCGGGAAACGAATAATTGAGTGATGTTGCAGTTGTGTTTCAGTGCGAAAAATGCAAATCTTTGTACAACGAAAAACCGTTTCATCGCGGCACGCGTTCAAATGCGTTTCCGTGTCGTGAATGTGATTGCAATTTGCACGCAGATAATTGCTATTATAATCGCACTGCAGATCCGATTGCTGACTTGCACAGTTCAGGCGGTGGCGGAATTTGTGTTTGTAAACATAAAACTGCTGGCCGTAACTGTGAACGGTATTTTTATTTCAAAAAATATAACCTTCTCTCGCATGAATATTTTCTATTTTATGTCAACATCTTAATGATTAATAAATTCAATAAAAAAAACTTGTCATTTTTTTGGTATCACGACAATTCGTTGCCCGACAACTCGTCGACTGACAACTTGTACTCTGAAATTTCATCGACTTGACACTTCGGCGCCGATTATTATGCTTAGGCTTACGCTTAGAATTATGCTTTAAATTATGCTTGCGGCTATTCATTACCTTTAGGACATTCTTGGGCGACAAAGGGTCCGTTGACCGACTTCAGTAAATAGCAAATCATAGAAGAAGCGGTCGTTTTGAGTAATTTAACTTAAACAAGGTATGGTTTTGAAACAAAAATTTGAAGGTTTATTATTAATAATAGCCAATATCTGAGTATATCGTGATACTTTACTGTGATTTTCAAAATTCAACCATTTTTCATTGTCATTTTAGATGTACGAAAGGCACATACCGTGTCCCGGAGCTAAGTTTAACCGATGCAAATATTTGCGCTGACTGCAACTGTGATCCAAACGGTATAAAACCGGGCAGTGAACAGTGTGAACCGGTAAGAAAATTCATGTTCGTCGCAAGGTCGCACTCAGTGTGACATCTTGGCCCATATTCTCAAATGTGTATAGCAACAATCATCAGTTAGTAAATATATTTTCAAACAATTGCGGTTACTGAACTCTACATTGGTACAGTAGTAGAGCAAATTATACTCGAAAAATGTACTGAACTTGAAGGCTCAGCATGTACTGGTTCGAAAGTTACAACACCTATCATTCACTAGTGACAGATGCTACACACATTTGAGAATACGGATCCTTCTTTCTAAAGTTTTTTACATTGTTATTTCAAGCGTAAATTTTTGAAATTGACAATATTGAAAATTTAAAATTAAAGTACTGAAAAAATGAGATTTTAAGTAAAATGGAGCTCTAGACGAGAAGATAGGATCTTAGATAAACGAATTAGTGAAACAACTTTAGCAAATGATATCGAAAAAATTATGCTACTGCCACAATAACATGTGTGCCAGGTGACTTTTGAGGGGGTAGTGTCATGCATACTGAAGCCAAAAAAGTTCAGTATCCTGGACGCTGAAGCCAAAAAGCTTCAGTATCCTGGACAGAGCAACATAACCCTCCTATTCGTCCCTTCCACTCACCCTGAATCACTTACGGTTTCTTATGCTGTATTTTGAATGGATACTGTAGACAGATGGTAGTGATACATTACCAGTAAACTCGTTTCGTGGAATAGCTTGGAAACTTGATTTAAATATCAGATATCATCAGTTCACTTTAGCCCTACGCAGATAGGCAGCGGGTATTCGAATAGGAAAATTGTCCCAGATATTCGAATATGAAAATTCTTTCTGATGTAAATCTAAGTAGGGACCACGATTTCACACCTTTTTACTAAGTAGCTGGAGAGCAAAAATATGGGATGGTTTCAAATGAGCAGCCTACGAATACTAAGGCAGCCGCTCTGTCACTGCGTCACACAGCGCGCCTTTCCAACTACTTTTATCGTCGACTGTATATGTCGACCGGATGCTGCTGACAAGCATACTTATATAATGCAATGCATCTGCATACACGCACAGTCAAGCATGTCTCACAAGCTTACACCGGATATGTTTGTGATATGGAGTATAGCATGATATTCGATCTTAGTTTATGTTTATAAAATTTACGTATATGTAAATTAAAGACTCAAACAGGTCAGGCCCGTAGCCAGCTCACCTAGCGGGGGGCTAAATGTTTTAGGAGGGGCATTCAAGGGTTTTCAATGAGTTACAAGCAACGTTGAAAATTTTCTATGGGGGGGGCAAAATTTCTCCAGGGAAGCTCAGCCCTCATGGTTCCCCCGCTTGGCTACGGACCCAAAACAGATATATTGTGGGTTTTAATCCACTACTGCCGCATTGAGACGTGTAAGTTTTTCCAGCGAGATCTTGCAGCTACAATTTGTACGTGCAAGTTTTTGATAGAAAAAAGCTTGCATTAGTAATTTGCATGTGCAAGTTGCAGTAGCCAAAATATTCTTGCTAATAGTAGCCGCGCGTTACAACTGCTAAAATTTGCACGTATGAATGGAGCTTTAAACAGTGTGATTTGTTAACGGAACGCTATGGACTGAAATTAGGCATTTCTGTCTTTGGTTCGCCGGAAACGTTTCCAAAAACAGACGCCGGTAGAATACAATTTCTTACTCGTGTAAAAATAATAAGTTCCTAAGACATCTAATATTTATAAAAAAACTTCAAGCACGGGGGTATTAACCCTACGGTTGTCCCACCGTTTATTATCATTCTGAACAAAACAGGAGCATACCCCGTACATGCTCTTGCTATTCAGGCACTCGTGGTAATCGCAACTTTAAATCTTAAAATATTTTAATTTTAAAATAGATTAAAGAATGACTTAAAATTAAAATTTATTTAAGGACGGAGGACAATGTCCATGCAAACGATTTGCAGCCGGACGTCGTTGTGACAGCTGTGCTTCGGGATACTGGAATTTGGACGGGGCGAATCCTGACGGTTGCGAATCTTGCGGATGTCATATGCCTGGAGTGTTGAATGAAAACGCTGCTTGCAATGTGACTACTGGACAGTGTACTTGCAAAGAATTTGTTGATGGTAAATACGTCATTAGCCTACTCACTGTGCTATAGGGGGCCAAGAAAATTTGAGGATGGGAATGTGGTTAAAATAAAGCGTATAAGTGGAACTAAAACTTTTTTAGGGAACCAAAACTTTTTTAAGGGAAGCAGGACCGCTGGGTGACACGTGAGATATAGTAGTTGGAACAAACTAGCGAGCGAAGCTAGCGACTATTCGAATGCTAGTTTAGTGCTAAATTTTAACACAAATTCTAGGTTTGGATCCCTGCCATGGAAGGGCTTGTTGTGGTACTCCCCTTTGATCCGCCAGTACTTACAGTTTACTTTACCCCACCATACGCGATAAAATTAATTTTAAATACTGTTCGAACAGGACGATCATGTGATGCGTGCAAATACGGCTTCCACAATTTAGACGCGTCTAATCCTACCGGATGTCAATCATGCGGATGTCATCCAGACGGTTCCGTTGATTTATGGTGTGACCGGCGCCAGGGTGTCTGTCTGTGTAAACCAAACATCGTGGGAAAATTTTGTGACTCGTGTGCCGAGGATTATTTTAATGTTTCCGCAAGCTGTGAGCCGTGTCAGTGTGACCGTGATGGAACTGAGCCAAGTAAGATCGCGGGGGTCGAAATATAAGGCTAATTGCCCGACTCACAGAGACAATTTTGTCCGTTTTAATCGATTTTTTAAAATTAAACATTTTCATGTTACTAAAAATTTCATTTGAAACAGCAAGAAATGCTCTCGTACGCCTTTGAAATGTCCTGGTTGTACGGCGGATTGGAACAGTGCCATATTTGAAAGCCGAGAAATTGGTAAACGTTATCAACACGACAACTATTTCTATAGTTGCAACTGTAAAGATCACGGGTGCACCGTTTTTCTGCGAATCAGCAGCAATAGAGTAAACTTAAGCTTTATATTAGACTATTTTTTGCGTAGGCTTAGCAATAGGCTTATCCTTGTGTTTAGATTTAGGCTTAGGCATAGGAATATGCTTATACTAGTGTTACTGTCCTGTTCTATACGTTGGTTCGTAACAATACGGGCGTATGAAGTATTTCCATAGAAAATTTAAATGTTCAGACACTGTATGCGACTCAATTTCTGGACAGTGTTCTTGTAAAAAGCATACGGTCAGTCGAGACTGCGGCCAATGCGAACCAGGATACTGGAATCTTGGAGGCGATCCTGATTACGGATGCTTGGAATGTATTTGTGACCGGCGTGGAACGACAGGTGGAACCAACGAATGCCAACAGGTGAGGTGAAGATATGTTGGTGTTCGAGCTTGGGAAAAGGGGCAGATCCAAAATTTTATAAACGCGATGACCGCACGACCTATAATATTGAAAGCCCATTTGCGAGCGAACGAGCGAGAAGCCAAATGCCATTTTAGTGCTGAACCTTAATACCAAATGTTGGTGCGGTTCGATGTTGGGGCAGCCTAAGCCGCAGTGGCCTTTTCTTGCATCCGTCACAGCCAGGGAAAGCCTACAAAATTTAATTTTTATACTATTAATTGCTATAATTGTCTAAAAATATGAACATGGGGCATGGGTCTGGCTCTTCGTTCGCTGCGCTTGCTAAATAGGTTTCTATTCTCAATAAATCTATATTATTAAAGCTGGAACAACCCACATACGTATTTTAGGCAGCGTTCTAGCTGTTGTAATGAGTGTTTCATATTCATTTATAAACAAGAGACAACATATATATATGCAAATTAGAACACATTCTTAAAAAGTTTGTGAGGAACATTTTACGGTTGCAAATTTGAAACCGCGTTGACTAGTATTATATATTGCTAAATTCTTGGTGTAAAATTTTAAGGAAACAGGTGTATGTTACTGCAAATCGAATACACGAGGTCATACGTGTAACGAATGCAAACCGGGAACATCCGGCCTTTCGGCAGATTTGGAAGAAGGCTGCGCTGCGTGCAAATGTGATCCAAGCGGTACGTACTATTAAGGGATACTTATTCACTATAGCGACATCTACTAAAGGGAGTTTACAAAAGATATACGTTTTGGTGCTTTCACGAAATGATGGAAAATATGCAATTTTATAGTTTTTTAAATTCATGTATTCAAACAATATTTGGTTTTGTTTTAAAAAATTACTTGCCCGTGAACATCTGGTGTAAAATATTTTATGCCTACAAGCCTACGTATTGAGACTTGGGCCAATGTTACTTTAAGGGGCGTAACAGTAGATTAAGTGTTTCCTAAGCCTAAGCCTAAGCCTAAGCGTTGCAAAATAGAGTTCCTAAGCCTAAGCCTAAGCCTAAGCAAAAAAATGTAATCTAGAATCTAAACCTACTCTTTTATAGACCCACCAGAAACCTGGACGCCCCTTAAGTAACATGGGCCGAGACTTGCGTATTAAAATATAAATTTAGTCTGAAAAGGATTATCTAAAATGTTTGGTTCGCGGCACCGATTTTTGGTTTTATGACAAAATGTAGTGTATTTTAATTATTTAAATCTGTTGGATTTTATGTTGTTTCAGGTACCTTTCTAATCAACAAAACGTACGTGATTTGTGATGCAAATTCTGGTGACTGCGCTTGTCTTCCCGAACGTCTCGGACAAAATTGTGATTACTGTAATAAAGGTTAGTGCTTTATTAATACCAGCCATCCTTGATCCATTGTAATTATAGAGGCCTATTCGCTGATAGACAAGAGGACTGCAGGATTTTAAGGACTGAGAGACTGGAAAGGTTACGTTGGTTTTAGGCTTAAGGTTAGGTTTACGTTAAGGTTGCAGGCTAAGGCTTAGGTATCGGTTTAGGCTTAGGCTTTAGAAGACACACCATTAAAATTCATATAGACCCATCATCCTCGTAAATGCAAGTTTTGGCAGTTTTATATTTGTGAAATTTTGAACTCATTTGCCCATAGAAAGCTTGTGTAGGTTTAGGCTTTAGATTTGGTTAGGGTTCAAACGAGCGTTTAAACGCAAGCCTTAAGATTCTGTTTGAAACGCATTTACGACGTTTTCGTAGTTATTAATATTACTTATATATTTGTTTACTGTAACTGGGGTACAATTCAATTCTTCTTAACTGAAATTATTCTTGTTGATTTAAATTGTTCGGACGATAATTCGGTTAAAATTTATTTTCAATTCATCACAACGCAAATCAATCAAACGTAATTGACTTCATCTTTTAAATACATAGTTATTGAATTGAAATTGTTTATGAATTATATTTATTGCTTCAATTTAAAAATACTACACTGGGCATAATTTTAGGTTTCTAAATTGAGAAATTTTTATAACTTTGTGCGTAGTCTGGAATGGAATTGCACTGTTTGACATTCCTGTACTTGAATTATTGTGGCTCCTTCAATATTTCAGTGGTAAATTTAATTGACAAATTACCATTCAAACTTAATCAGGGTCGGATGCTATTTAAACGTGTTCTCAGGTTGGGATCCACGGCTGATGCAAATAAAAATACAAGGGCTACTTGAATTTAAACAAACGATGTTTATATAGTTCACACTTCAGAATGATCGCAAGAGGGGTCCACAATCGCCCAATGAACCCCCTATATCTGCCCCTGAGCGAGAGTGTTTTAATTTTTCAGAAATTTCAAAATATTTTTTCAGGCTACTGGGCAGTACCGTTTCCGGCGACCGGATGTGCACCATGCAACTGTGACCCGTCTGGTTCGTTGCCTGGGGCAACTTGCGACCCACGGACCGGAGCGTGCCTCTGTCGTAAAGCTCAGCTCGCTGGACGGCGGTGTGACGGCTGCGCTAAAGGATACTATGGTTATGATAAGTTAAGGGGAACGTAAGTTCTAACGTAGATTTTTGATTTCTATAGTCAAGCACGTAATTTAATCAATTTCTTAGTGTTCTTAGATGGTATGTAGCCAGTTTAACAAACCAGAGGACGACGGGGTGTCCAAAGCTATTTTAGGAAGGCATACAGAGATTTAAAACGACGTTAAAACCAAGCAAGCCACTTCTAATAGGACCCACTACTTTCCTTGCGGAGTGGAAGCTCCAACCCTGTTCGTCCTTTCGCTACGGGTCTGACAGACGCGGATCCATATTCCTCGGTAGGGGGATTTAACCTCCTACTCGCGGACACCTTCTTTGAAACCGCCAGTGTCTGTAAGAGTAGCGAACGTTGGACCGACGGAATGAACTGGACATTTAAAATTGGCTATTTTCGACCCAAGTCCGAACCAGTTGTTGACTTGCTATTTTTATACTTTTTTAAACAGCACATAAATTTACGGTCATTTAAACTTTTAGTATTAATTCTTGAACCAATCAAAAGAGCAGGGGCGGAACAGTATTATAAGCATATTTCTAAGCCTAAGCCTAAGTCTAAGCCTAAGCCTAAGCCCAAGCCTAAGAATGAGCATATTACTAAGCCTAAATTTAAGTCTAAGCCTAAGCGTAAGAATGAGCATACTCCTAAACCTAAGCCTAAGCCTAAGCCAGTAAAAAGAAATTAGTGTAAAGCTTAAGCTTTACTCTATTCTAGTCCCACAGAAAAACTTTCCACCCTTGATCTTTTTACATGGGCCAATTCTTGTATCAAATTTCAGTACGGAGAGATTGACGAAATATATGGCTTAGCAACCAGGGGCGGATCTAGAAATTGCTGACGGTGCGGAGGTGGGGTGGCAAACGAAATGAAACGCAATTTTCACTGTATACTGTATATGCCATTGGTAGCGAAACATTATATATAAAATAGGCTTATCGTTTTATCCCCAAAATTTTCTGAGGCGAAAAAATTGTAAGCTGGGACCTTATCATTTTATCACAAAAAATTCTGACGCTCTGGATCCGCTAGTAATGGCAACCAAGAGCCAAACGGAGGTAAAATAGTAAACTCACGAGCGAAGCGATCGAAAAGCCAGACATAATTTTAGCATCAAATCCGGATGCGAAATTTTTAACCTTTCGTGCGTTAATGTTTTTTTCACTTTTACTATTCGCTCAATGCATTTGTTGGTTTCAGATGTAAAAGATGTTTATGCGATCCGAGAGGAAGCGTTGATATTGGCTGCAATCCAACAACCGGCCAATGCAAATGCAAACACAACACGATGGGTCAAAAGTGTGACGTATGTGTGTTGGGTGCGAGCAATTTGCAAGCTAGCAATCCACTTGGTTGTTCAACAGGTAACATGTATGCTTTACAATAAATTGCCTACACCATATCGCAATGTTTACATGCCATTCATGTCCACCATTAAAGCCCCACCCTCAAATAATGACTTAATTAATATATTGAACGGTGGCTTAATATTAGGCTTAGGCTTTAGGCTTAAAGTTTGGAAAACAATTAACAGTAATGAGGGTACCGGCCGCGCAGCCGGAGGCGACCAGGAAGGTTAGGTGTTTTAGAAAAATTTTAGTCAATCTCATAAGCTTTAACCCCACCCCCCACCTAGAAAAATTTATCCCCCCACCTCCCTAGAAAATCTTCAACTTGTTGTAAGCTGCTTAAAATTCTTGTATGCTCATCCTAACCATTTTTAACACCCTAAGCAAACTTAGCCGTCTATGGACCTGGTGCATACTTTTGCCAACTATCAAAGTAAACGCTGGTGTTAACAGGATATGCGCTGTCAGAATAAAATACGGCAAAATGTTATTACTTAGACAGGGGAAACGCGATAAACTTCGAAATCTGTTTCTAATTGGCTAATTTGTTTTCAGTTCCTTCGCAACAACCAGCGCCATTGGCTAATCCGCACAATTATACATGGCTCGAAATCTACTGGGAGCCTCCTGATTGGCCAAATGACGCCCCAGAGAATTTGACGTATACACTGTATCGGGACGGCGAAATAATTGCAAATGTCACAAGTGACGGTAAAGTTTACCTTTTAGCACGAGAGTGGGTGGTGATAGGGGGATGTGCACCCCCAAATTTCTGGAAAGACGCTAAACAATACAATTTGACAAAACTGAATCTTGTTGAAGGGAGGGGCGTATAAGCAAGATTTTGTTTAATGAGGGAATAACTTCTTAAAAAAATTTTCAACTCTAACTTCCTGATGGTTATTTCAAGCCATGTTATAAAAGTACATTTTCTCGTCAATTTAGAAATTTTGCAACGGGATATATCCCCGCTATCCGTTTTGTTGTACACGCCCGTCTATTAGAGATATAGTTTCTACCCGAGTTTAGTCCGTCAGTGTGATCCATGCAACATATTATCTTGTAGCCCAGGCCGTAAGTCAGCCTAATTTTAAATTAGGCTAATCAGTTCAAGTCAAATTACCGCTTTGGACGAGTTAAATTCGGAATTCAGCTGAATTACCGTGTAGGCTACAGTTACAAACATGGGCGTAGCCCGAGGAAGGATCAAAAGAGCCGTGGCCCCTCGAATGATTTTCAAAAATGTATTTTTAATAACAAAATGCTAACTGACGCAAATAGACTTAAAATAAAACCATATACACATGGGTAATTGGTACCGCCCTTTGCAAAAAACCCTGGCTACGCCCGTTGCGGCCAATGTTACTTTTAGGGCCGTAACAGTAGATTAAGCGTGTTCCTAAGCCTAAGCCTAAGCCTAAGCGTTGCAAAAGCGTATTCCTAAGCCTAAGCCTAAGCCTAAGCCTAAGCCTAAGCCTAAGCCTAAGCGTAAGCCTAAGCCTAAGTTTAAGCCTAAGCCTAAGCCAAAAATGTAGCCAGAAGTAACACTACTGTTTTACACACCCACCACAAACCGAGACGGTCCTAAAAGTAACATACGCCCACGTGGCAACCATTAATATTGTGATACTTTTAGATCGCAATTTCAACGATACTTCACTTCAACCGTACACAGTTTATCAGTACATGGTTCAAGTGTTCAACGCCCACGGCTCAAGCTTTAGTGCACCAATTGCGTTTCGCACCCCGGAATCCGAACCGAGTCGAAATGTTATTCTAACTCCGGTTGAAATCCATCCAACTTGGGTTCATTGGAGTTGGACTGAACCAGATCCGCCAAACGGTGTACTGTTGAATTATAGGTAAACGGTCAAGTTTTAAATTTTTGTCCAAAACAATGATGTGGCTATTTCCTGAGATGAAAGCAGATATTGCAAATTTTAGAAATTACTCCCAGAACGTGCACTGTAAATTCCACTGAATTGATTTTAATTCAGAATGAGTTTTAAACCACTGAGTACGAACCAGGTCTTTCAGAAACGCAAAATTGTGAATTGAGTAAACTCGTTCTAAGTTAACTAATCAACTCACCCGGAATTGAATCAGCTCAAAGTGAGTTAATGCTCACTGTTACGAGCTCTCAGAAATAACCAGAATTGACTAATTGGTTCTCTGAGTTGCTTAATCAACTCGCTAAAATTTAGAGGGTGTACACTTTGTGCCCCGCAACGTTAAACCTAAGCCTAAAATCTATAAGTCAAATGCTATGCCGACGCTATGCGAAAATTAGAATAAAACTGTAAACATAATGTTTAAGTACAAGGTAAGACTTTTGACTCGCTGTTTGTTCAAAGCCAAATTTATTATGGCTCGTCAAAATGAGTTTTTGAGCGAAGCGAAACTCCGAGCTTAAGCTAATTTGCATATTAACTTGATTACTGAGACTAAATTAGAACTTTTGAAATTATTTCACTGATTGTTAGGGTTACTGGAGGTTTTGTGGGTGCAAGCAATCGGAATAAATTGTCTATAACCCTTCAAGGCCGATAATGATGTAGTTAACTAATAGCTAATTTGCATATTAACTTTATTAGTTAAGCTAAAGTTAGGACTTTTCATATTATTTCACTGATTATTAGGGTTACACGCAATCAAATTCAGTACTAAAGGGTTTTTGGATGAAAGAAATCAAAACAAATCGTAAATAAACCACCAAGACTGATAATTGAATAGTTAGCTAATAGTTAATTTGTATATAAGCTTAATTATTTAAGCCTAAATTAGGACTTTTTAAATTATTTCGCAAGTATGTCCGAGCTTCGCTCAATACATGACGTTTTACTACGACTATGGCTGTAAATAATGTACTAACAAAATGAATTCTTGTTAATGACTTTAGATTATTAGAGATAAGTTTAAATTTAAAATTTCAGTCCAATTTCGTATTTCAAAATTTGATTTAAATTTAAAATTTCAGCCTGGTTTCGTATTCAAATTTGATTGCACGTGAAAATCAAACAGACGTCGTCCATTGTGCTGCGTTACGTGCAGATAAACGCGAATGTATTGCATCTGCATTGCATCCATTCACAAATTATACATTTTTCGTTATCGCATGCACTGAGTACGCGTGTACAGATACACAATCAAGGTATTTGTTACTTTTTTAACGCGGGTATCAAAATATGCAAATTACTTCAATTTGCATATTTGATACTTTGCCAAAAGAAACTTAAGCCACCGCATAAGGGTTGCGCTATACTTTTGTTTTCGTACGGCGTCGTCCGTCACCGTACGGTATGTCCGTCAGCGTGCTGTAATGTACGCAAATATCTTGCATACGGCAACGTATGGTGACGGACGGTGACGGACAGCGCCGTACGGTAAATTGCAGTTGATTTCGAAGTAGTTTCTATACTTTTCGTTCAAACTGAAATTTTTAAGGGTATAATTTTAACGTTTCAACCCTCGAATGCTCGAGCACGCGAGCGGCGACAAAATCCACATTTATGCTCAACGTTTGCGTCAGGTTTGTAGCCAATGGGGGGAGACAGGGTTCAGCCCCCCCCCCCGTGGAAAAATGGTGCCCCCCTAGAACAATTTTAACCGTGTTTGCAAGGCAGCGAAACACCTTGTATTCCCCTTGAATAAATTTAAGCCCCCAGCAAGGTGATCTGGCTACGGTGCTATTTTGCACATACTTGCAAAGACGAGAAACAAAACCATGGTAATTTTAATAATAACAATCAATACAGTATATGTACTCTAGTTACCGAATTGTTAAAGCAGGAACTGCAGATGGGTTTACTCTTGATAGGCTCTGGTGCATACAATGGGATCGGGGAAAAATTATACGACGGCTTTGATTTCCTTAGCTCGTCTCGAACGCGCTCCGACCGTAGCATGTGGTGTTACGTTTGCTTTTAGATGGCTGGTAACTTTAGAAACAAAACCCTACAACCAATCGGCGCCCTATGTGAAACCAGTATCTCCAACGGCGTTATATGTATTTTGGGACCCACCGGCATTACCTAATGGTACGTTGGCTCTTGTATACTGCCGTTCACAGGATTAGGTTCAGGCTTGGGTTTCAAATTAGCAAAATGCTTCTAGCATAGCGTAAACGTTTACCTAAGCCTAAGAATAAGCCTAAACCTGTAGGCGGAAGTGCAGAACAGCCGGTAAGTGTATAACTTGTATGTTTGTCACGTATATTTGAGTTGTGGTCTTTTTAAGTTATATTCATTTGAATTAATAACTGTATTAAATATTAGGTACGTGGTATCAAGAGTGGATGATGCATACTTTACTAAGAGCATGCAACTGGCTACATTCTGTGTAGAAAAGATTGTACCGGAATGTGTTGCGTTTATGGTCTACCCCCTTTATTTAGAGGGGGTTGCATGTCACAGCGACCCCCCTCTAAACAAGGGAGGGGGGTCGGCCGACAACGCAACGCCCGGTGGCACATTTTGTACCATGCCGATCCCAAAGAGTTGCACGCTGTTTTATCATGCACTCTTGGCAGTATCAATTATAAATATTTTTTTGTTGAAGTGGTAGTGTTTCTAGTTTAATTTATCAAATATAATTTTCCACTTAATGGTATGCAATATAAGGCATTTGTACAGTATACCTCAAAGGTTAAGGTTTTGACTCAGGCTAAGGCTTAGGCTTAATAGCGAAAACATTGATATAAGTGAACTCGATGGACCGTGGAGAGGGCTCGTGGCTACTGACAACACAGCTATCGGGCTCGTCTCCTTGGCGAAGGGCCAACTGGGAAAAACACAATCTTCAACCGGGGTCTACTATAGGATACAAGGGAAAATATTGCAATGGAACATTATGGCAGCGGGAGAATATAACAGGGGAATATGGCACACGGCAAAATGGCACGATGCACGTGCTCCAAGGCCTGGATTCTCAAATGTACGTAGCACCTATCACCAGTTAGTAATTGGCTTTCAAGAACCTATCGTAAACTAGTGATATATACGTACGACGTACATTTGAGAATATAGGCGCTGGTTCTAATTTAGGAATAATCATTGCGTATGAGTGTTGGGCACGTGGAATGCTTTTGGATACAACGCCGTCACCGTACAGTTGGGCTTCGACCCCGGAACCACCCCGAGATCCTGATCCTTATATGGCATGTAGTAATTCGGGATGGTAAGTATTTGTGTAAACCTAAACTGTTCCGGACTCTTGAGTGTATAAATCTTTTTTAAAATATAAATGATACAAACGTTGATGCAGGGCCGCAACTACGAACGCCGGAATGGCTTCCGCTTCGTTGGCTTAGACTTAGGCTCAGGCTTAGGCTTAGGAATATGCTCATTCTTACCCTTAGGCTTAGGCTTAGGCTTAGGCTTAGGCTTAGGCTTAGGCTTAGGCTTAGGCTTAGGCTTAGGCTTAGGCTTAGGCTTAGGCTTAGGCTTAGGAATATGCTTATAATACTGTTCCGCCCCTGTTCTTTTGCATTGACCAGAAACTTTATCATGCCACATGTGCAAATTGTCTTGCCCCTGCAACTAAAAATTTCTGCTAGCAGGAATGCGTTTTGAATAATGTTCACCGAGTTTCGCTGTAAAAGGCAGAAGGAATGTTGAAGTTTTGATTTGAACATTTTAATATTATTTAGTTTAATTTTTTAAATTTAAATTATCTATCTTTCAGGTATCACCCATGGCCGTATTCGGCGCAAGGAGGTCGAGCGTCAAGTCCGGCCGACCCCCCGAATGCGTTTTGTACCGTTGACGGATTAAAACCACATACTGAATACGAATTTATGGTTGTTACACGGAACGCTGCGGGTGAAACTCAAAGCGATTGGGCAGTTGGCAGAACTATGGAAGATAGTAAGACCGGCCGGACGGCAGAGAACCGCCAGGCAACCTGAGCTCCTTGGGAAAGTTTAAACCCCGCGCCTAGAAAGGTTTCAACCTCATTAACTGATCATGTGAAACTCTTGAATGCCACTCCTGATAATTTTTGCTCCCACCCCCCGCCAGCAAGCCGTGCTGGCTTCGAGCGTGCAGTAAGATCAAATGCGCGCCGTTTTCAATTTCTTAAATAGCATGTCAGATCGGTTTTACCGCTTCCCATGGCAGCCGGAGGCTACTCTCTAGGAGATAAGGTGGTGGTGGTGGTGGTAGTGGTGGTAAGAGTGGTACTGATACTTGGTATACATATCCTCATAATCCTAGGTTTGACCATAAGCTAAAGCATAATGATGGGTGACAAATTGTCGAGTCGATAACACTTCGGATATTAAGTTATTATCGGTCGGCGAGTTACTGAGCGAAGAATTGTCCAGTTAAACTTGCGTACATTTTCATCGCAGTTGCTACCTGTAGCAGATAATGTTTATGAAACCATGGTGAGACTAAAACGTTTTTGAATAATGTATCCTGTTGGATTTGGCTTTCAATTTATTAAAACTGTAAAACGACCGATATACGTATTTTGGGCAACTTTTCAGCATTACATTGTCTACAATATTTTCTCAGAACAGAAATGTGTTGCATGCTGAATATTGTGGGTTCGCTAAACTTTTGCGCATTGCGCAAAGCCGGTTGACTTGTAATTATTTAAGCAAAAGTTGCCGAAGAATTATGACATCCAAATTCACACGTGCGTAACGTTTTTGAAGCGAAAACTTGCAACTGCAATTTGCATGTGCAAGTTTTGCAGATAAAACTCGCAGCTAAATTGGCACTTACTGAATACAGGCTTAAGCTTTCTCGACCATCAGGAAACTGGATAAATTTGTTTAAATTTTGTGTAGTTTTGGTACCCTGACGGCTTGTTCGACGCTCAAAGCAATGGCGCATTTTGTTTGTTTCAGTTCCTTTGTACTTCGATACACCAAGTGCAATTGGCCACAGTCCAACACAAATCAACGTAACGTGGACTGCGCCACCCCTGGAATGGATCCGAGGGACGATTATTAGCTATATTATGTATATTTATCGAAAACCGCTTAGTCCTTACGGACCTCCGTTAGTGGCTGAGGTAAGTACGTTGAAATGTTCCAAATTTTGACCCATGTAAAGATCGGGTGGAACGTTTTTTTGTGGGACTAGAATAGAGTAAACTTAAGCTTTAGACTAATTTTTTTGCCTGATTTAGGCTTAGGTTTAGGCTTAGGCTTAGAAATAAACTCATTCTTACGCTTAGGCTTAGGTTTACGCTTAGGCTTAGGCTTAGGCTTAGAAATATGCTTATATTACTGTTCCGCCACTGTTCATTACATTGGCCAAAATTTGTAGCCTGTTTACAAATAAATTGACCAAAATGGTTACTATACTTGCATCAACAATACCATATATGTCGAATGTTGATTTTTGAGTTAAATGCAATTTTAATTCAATTCAAAAATTCTGAGAAATTTTGTGTTCCAATTCTGGCCGTACGCCTACGTTTGTACGTCACTGACTTATAAGTACATACGGTATATAGAACCGTTGTAGAGAGAAGTTTGCCTGGTAGCGTTCCTTAGTATTTTGAGCAGCGGACCAGTAATCCGTACGTCGCGGTTTCGAGCCCATCCGCATCCGCCGCAAAATTTTGGTAAAACAGCTGTATTCAGTACTGCTTAACATAAAATTGGATCAATAGGATGTTTTTCGCTTGTGGTATTAATGTACTCTTGTACACTTTCGCATGACGGGCTTAGGCTTTTAGACTCATGCTCAGGCTTAGATTTAGAGAAAAGCTTTCTTAGGCCTAATCGTTTAGCTAAATCTAAGTATGAGCTTAAGGCTAGTAATAAACCTAAACATAAGCCTTAACTAAACCTAAGTATGAGTCTAAGCATAAGACCAATTCTATAGGTACACCTAAGTATGAGGCTAAGCGTAAGCTTAAACCTTAACGAAGCCTAAGCAAGAATCTAAGCTTAAAGCTAATTCTTTAGGTAAGCCTAAGTATGTGCCTCAGCCTAGGTCTAATCCTTAACTAAGCGTAAGCATGAGTCTAAGCCTAAGCCTAATCTTTTAGCTTGGACTAAGTATGAGTCTAAACCTAGGCCTACGCCTTATCGAAGCCTAAGCATCAGTTTAAGCCTAAGCGTAATATTTTGGCGAGGCCTAAGTATGAGTCTAAGCTTAAGCCTAATCTTTAGCTAAACATAAGTATTAGCCGAAGCCTAGGTCTAAAGCTTTAACCAAACTTATGTATGAGTCTGAGCCTAGGCGTAAACTTTAACCTTAAAGGCCAATGTTACTTTTAGGGGCGTAACAGTAGACCAAGCGTATTCCTAATCCTAAGCGTAAGCCTAAGCGTTGTAAAAATGTGTTCCTAAGCCTAAGCTTAACCTAAGCCTAAGCCTAAGCAAAAAATGTAATCTTGAATATCAATCTACTCTTTTATAGACTCACCAGAAACCTGGATGCCCCTTAACAAGGGCCACCTTTTAAGTGTGTGGGTGAAGTGTACCCAAGAGCCAAATAATGCTTTAGAAAGCTGGCGTTGCAAGCAGCACAGCGACATGGTTCATGCTTCAAGCGTTAGAATTCTACACAAACTATACGTTAATGGTCGGTGTATGTAACAATGTTGGTTGTGTAAATAGTAGCAATTTCCATGGTCACACAACGGCTGCAAGTAAGCGTGTTTATTATTTTTTTTATGAAAATAAGTTTAATATTACACTGCAAAAAATGGTGAGTCAAATTGACTCTCTCCGAAATAGGCTTTTCCCGACTAAACAAACTGAATCGAATTTGACTCTGGCGGAGTCGAATTTTGACTCAGTTTGTGTAGTACGGAAAAGCCTATTTCGGAGAGAATCAATTTGACTCACTATTTCTTGCAGCGTACTTTATTTAATTTTAGCTGTTATTTTTATTACTTCGGGTCAGTAGCCAAGAGGGAGGGAGCAGGTGGTGGGGTTCACCCCTTAAAAACTTGGCCGAAAATTTTTTAAAACTAAATTTGTTGAATGATCCGGAATGGTCAGGATAAGCTCAAATATGCAAAATTTTTTTAACATTTTTATACATTTTATGCAAGTACAACAAGGAATGCGTGAATAGAACAAAGACCGGATTAAAGTTATGGGAGACCCAAGGACCATATGGCTAGCAGCCCTTTTATTAACCGTTAAAAGACAGGTTCTGACCGAACTGTGTCGAGTTTTAATTGTTCGTTTCGCTTCGACTTATATTTACACTAAGATTCACCTTTAATCTCAAACTTTCCTATTTTGCACAGGGGTTCGCCAATATATACCATCGATTATTTACTGAATTTTCATCACTGTTTAGTAAATCGTTTGTTTTTATTAGTATTTAATTATGTTTTTTTTTAATTTTTTTAATATAGTTCCCGAAGAGTTATATAGTCCAATTGTAATTGGATACAATTATACTGCAATGAACGTTACATGGACGACGCCAGCGAAACCGAACGGACCTCCGCCTAATTACAGAGTAAGCCCCTCGTTCTGGTTTGCTGTTTTTGCAGGCGCGTAGCCAGTGATTTCAAACCGGAACGGTTTAGTTAACCAGAAAGAGTCACAGCAAAGGTTGAGTTGTGATGAGTTAACGAGCGAAGCGAGCGTAAAAACTTGACAGAATTGTATAGTCGATGTGTTAAGCCGTTAGACACTAGCGGATCCAAAGGGAAGGGATGGGAGGGCTTATGCAACCCCGTCGAAATTTTTTGTGTTAAAATGGTACGGCACCTACCGTACAATTTTTCAACCTCAGAAAATTTTTTGTTAAAAACACAATATTTCCTGCAGAATTTTTTGGTGATAAAATGGTAAGGTTCCTCATACCTTACAATATTTCGCGCTCAGGAAATTTTTTGGTGAGTAAATGATAAGGTCCCTACCTTACAATTTTTGTGTTTTATAACATTTGCCAGCCTGCCCCTCGTCACAAAGGTTTTTGGATCCGCCAATGTCATTAGATAACCCTAATTCGCATTCGCCGGGCGTGTAAAACTGTAAAGAAAACCTCACCAACGAAGCGAATGAAATGCTTGTGTCAGTCGTAAAGGCTTTTTGGTCCCAGGCATTGAAGAGTCCGTAGCCACCTCAAGTTGCTATGGGCGGCTAAATATTTTTCTTGAGGGTTGCAAAAGGATTTTCATTGTTATTCCTGCAAGGTTGAAAATTTTCTCGGGGTGGCGAGCGAAAACGTGCCGCTGAGCCCACCTGCCCCCCTTGGCTACGGGCCCAGAGTTACAACTGAAAGAAAAAGTTATTTCTCAAATTTCATAAACCATTTTTTATTTGGGCAAGCAATAGTGGAGCATCCACGTTATAACGCTCGCGAAAAAGTAAAAAATTGTCCCGTCCCTTCGAGGATCAACGTTGTGTAAACAGAGTGGGCTAAGACAGTAGGTCTTACGCGAATAACTTATCTTTACAGAGTACCGACAATAAACATAGCCAGTTTGGAAGCTTATATTTGTCTTAACCTTACGGCAATAACATGTTTTTGTCCCTATGCCATATGCACAGTGTACAAGTTTACTGACTCCCTCCGAAGGGACTATTTAAACAAAACTGTGTGCGTGTATACACGCAAACTTCACACATTTCAAATAAAACGCTATAACAATGTCTGCATTACTGCACATACCTTAAAATGTCCATACAGCCCAAAAAACGCCATGTGTTTTGTCCGAGTCCCTTACGACAGACTGCGGACAAACACCACTATCTAAGCACACCATTATTTATGTCCAGACACTCTAGCTACACTTGTAAAACGTACTCTCTTTGTAGGGGTAAACTGGACATTTTTTTGCACCTGCGCAAGCGTTATAACGTGGATGCTCCATAGTTGCCAGTGAAAATTTCAATTCTTAAATCGAAGCTAAATAAATCCATCGCAAAATCGCTAAGTTAAAATGCAACGTGCTATTACGTCATATTTCTGCATCGGAGCTATCAACACATTTTCAATTGAATATTGCCTATTTCATCTAAGATTTAATTTCAAACCAGTATTCAAAGTGACCTCTGAATGGGCTAATAATGTTTTACTGTGTTTAATTTTAGCTCCAACGTGCAATGGCTTCGTTTGCGTATCCGCCACCGCGAGTTGAGCCCGGTATCCGGTTTGCAGGAATGGGATATTACGAATTTGACAAAATTATTCAACCGAATTCGGCGTTTACAGGTAAATTTTTTTAATATTTTGCCTAGTGTAGTTATAATTAGGGCCCATATTCTCAAATGCGTATAGCACCTATCATTACTTAGCGATAGGTTTGTAAACTGGCGATCACCTGCAATTGCAGATCTCAAAATGTCTACTAAAGTTAGGCATATCGAAAGCGAAGAGTGTGCTGAATCTCGAATCTCATCATGCGCTGTTTCAAAAGGTACAGGACCTATCTCCAACTGGTTATAGGTGCTACACACATTTGAGAATATGGGCTTAGAATTTAACTTCAATTCGAAAAGATGGAATCAAATATCGACATACAATCATAAAACGTTTGCTTGCAGTATTGGATCCAGAATTTTCGGCTCGCACATGCCGTGCGATTTATAATAGGGAAAGAAAACTCATAAGCAAAGCGCGAGCCAGAAACCAGACGCAATTTTATTACTAAATCTTAGCACAAAATTTTCGTTTTGATCCCTGTTTGTAAAGGTTTGTGTGATCCCGTTGAAACCGCGCCGAGTGTTTGGTTGCATACAGCGGCGTGGCCAGAAAATTGGAATTTAATAGGGGCCAATTTCGAAAAAAGCCATTAAAATATATTTAAATTTTAAGCATGTGTATTAGTAAATCGTTAACAAAGTTTCAATTTTTGATGACATGCAATCAATTCACGCTTTTGGAACTTCTTTGCATACATCCTGATTTTATCTTGGATTGAGTTACATTTATTACTTCTGAGCGTACTAGAGAATACTAACGTAAAAATTCACTTGGACAAAGAAGAAATTTTTCCATTTTTTTCCATTTTTCCAATCGTAATTTTACCGGAAAAAACCAACCTTGTTTTGAACAACGTTTTTCAAGAACCCGATCTTAAAAGCCACGTAACATAAACCGGCCTCACGAACCCCGGTTAAGTCATGATTTCGTTCCGACCGCATGGAAGTATAGTACTAGAAATAGCACGGAAACAATATTTCAAAGCATAAAAATGAAAACCAGACTAAATTTTTGGTAAATTTTTTACTTTTGGTTACTCTTAGGGTGTGGCGCTGTACAAGTAACATTGGCTAAAATTGGTGTGTGTGTGTAATTCAGAATTATTAACCTTCGCCCCAGGTATCCAGCTATGGTTCCGAACGGTGGATCCAAACGGGCCAATAGTACTCGCAGTGTCACCGGGCGCTCAAGACGAAATGATCTTAGTTCAAATGCGTCACGGCCGACCGTGGTTTGTGTTTGATTTACATTGTAAGTTTTTAAATTTAATAGCAACATTTGAATAATAGTTAACTGAGAGGCGGAGCGAAAAATTCTATCTAATAACAAAAACGGCCAACTTTGAGCGGTGTAACAGTAGATTAAGCGTATTCCTAAACCTAAGCCTAAGCCTACGCGGTGTAAGAGTGTGTTTCTAAGCCTAAGCCTAAGCCCAAGCAAAAAATGTAACCTAGAATCTAAACCTACTATTTTAAGGATCCACCAGAAACCGTGACGCCCCTTAAAGTAACATAGGCCACAAAAAGTACCAGAATAGTGCGTTTGTATACATTTAAAATGGACTCTGACGAGGCTTTTTTTCTGAACCTTTGAACCATTAGTCGATTTGGTCATATTTTTACAAAATTAACCTCGCTGTTACCTCTAATTCTATCTCTACGGCAAAGCTGGTGTGGCACTGGTCCCTGGCAATTTTGATATAAACCAGGTTTCTTATGCTTACTATAAATGCTTATACAGCGTGCCCAAATTATATTAGTCCGTATACGGACGAAGGCAAATTGTACAACAACGGTGAATGGCATCATTTGAAAATCATTCGTTTGGGAAAAACTGCGTCAATTTCACTCGATTTTGCATCGTCTCCAGACGCTGATGAAGGTGGATACGGTACGATAATTTGGGATCGACCAGACTGTAAAGATATTGCTTATGTCTGATTTTAGCGCTTTCTTACATTGAGTAGGCTGCGAGAAAGGATACACACTGCGTAGTGCCTAACAATTACAACGTGTATGCACATGACAAAATCTCCTTAACACGTGAGATCGCGGTCGGGCTCGAGCATCAAGCAATACCCGTACGGCACTGTCCGACACCCGTACGGCACTGTCCGACACCCGTACGGCACTGTCCGTCATCCGTTCGGCGCTGTCCGTCTTCCGTTCGGCGCTGTCCGTCTTCCGTTCGGCGCTGTCCGTCTTCCGTTCGGCGCCGTCCGCATTGTGGGTCGCAGTCCGTCGTCATACGGTATGGTGCATGAGTAATACGCGTACGATGCCGCACCGTGACGCACAATGACGGACTTCGCCCTATGGGTGACGGACGGTGACTGACGGCGCCGTACGCCTGACGGACGGTCACGGACGACGCTGTGCGTCATCCAGAGTATAGCGCTACCGTTATGAGTAATTGAAAGTAAATTTTAACATTAAAATTAACGAAATTTGCGGTATTTCTATAACGGAAACGGACTAATATCAACATTTACCGAATACGAATATCGGGTTACACTAGACAAATTGTTAAATTTGAGCTTCTAAATTCAAACGTAGAACACTGAACAGTTTCTGTATATGCATTAATTCAAGTTAAAATTTAAAAGGCCAGAAGTTTTGAAACGTGTTGCACTGCTGCTGTAAAAATGGTACCGCTGAACTTAGCGCGTCAAAATCTATCAAACTATTTTTGATTAAATTCCTAGGGAGTCAATATTCCATACCTCCACTTTTTCGTTTATTTCCAGGAGACATCACCAGTAAATGCAAAACCGGTACAGTGATGGGACTCGTAGAGCGAACGTTTATTGGAGGCAAACCTAAAGACTGGGTACAGGTTCGAAAACCGGAAGATCCTCGTGGGCAGGTGAGTGAGATATGATTTTATTTCATTTTTTTCTGGAAACTGTGACTTGATATTTTGTTTTCTTTCAACGAAAATTACTCAAATTTGAGTGTTTATTTTCATTTGTTTATTATTTTTTGGACCGGTATATTTTTTTATGGAAACTGTGACTTGATATTTTGTTTTCTTTCAACGAAAATTATTCAAATTTGAGTGTTTATTTCTATTTGTTTATTATTTTTTGGACCGGTATTTTCGCTGAACGCCTAAAATAGTTTGGAATGGATGCATATTTTGTAACATAAAATATGATCTTATCATAAAGCAACCTAAACACAAAATGTCCGTATCATTGCGGATAAATGTGTTCCGTTTTTTGCTTACTGTAGTGACCCGAATAAGGGGGGGCTGATATTTATTTGGTTCCTGCAGAGGGTACCCCGCCTTGTTATTCGGTTACGGACTGTTATTTATTTTCAACCAGCCCTCCGCCACCCTTCCTTGCTTGTATGCATCCGGTATTGCAACTATCCGTTGAATTAAAGGTTTTTTACCTTGCATCAAAAGCTTGGGCGATAATGCAAGGTTATACTTTGGAATGTCACTTTCAAAGCTTAAGTACGCTTTAAAGTTTCGAACTCAAGTTTATTTAAAGTTTCGAACTCAAGTTTATTTGGTCCTCTAGTCATTTATGCGCTACAATTAGGGATAATTGACATTTATGGACTCTAATTAGGGTTTAGGGACGCTATCCGCTTACGGACTCTTATTAGGGATACCGACTCCTATTGATTGTGACTTAAAATGGCGACCCCCTCTTATTATCCCCCTCTTATTCAGGTCATTACAGTAAATGAAACAGCGTACACAAAACTGACTGGGACGCTGTCTAAACATAGATCGTGGGTGTTGTAGCCTCGGTGGGGCGGATCCAAAAAAATTAGGGAGTTCACCGTTTGGATCTATGGAAACTAAGGGATACTTTGATGCGCAGGTACTCAACTGGTGCTATTCGGTTTTATATTTGACAAATTTTGTGGTCAGTGCAAAAGGATGGGGTCACGGATACGCAATGAGACACCCTAAATTCCCCTCTGAGCTTCAATAATATGCATGTTGCAAAGGGCGTTTCCTTTGGTGTTAGGGATCAAACGATAACAATTAATACGCATGATGATATAGCAACAAACATTATTGATACTTACGGAACAACAATGACAAGACGTCATTAGAACTAACGACGCAGGTATCGCGACAATTCGTCGCCCGACAACTCGTCGACCGACAACTTGTAATCCAAAATTTCATCGTCTCCACAATTCGTCGCACTACGCTGAGGGTTAGGCGTAGGCTTAGGATAACGTTAGGCCAAGTTATCGGGCGTCGAATTGTCGTAGATTCAACGACGCAACTAGAACGAGTATTTTCTAGCCAACATGATATAATTGGTCATACTTTAACTTTTTATTTATGTCATTTCAGATCGTTAGCGAAGATTTCAAAGGCTGCATGCGTGACGTCAAAGTGATGACTCAAATGTTTCCGGAAGAAGTGTGGGAAAACGTTGATTTTTCTCACGCTATACCAGGGTCGCAATTGTATCCAAGCTGGGAAGGTTGTCCATCTGATATGGAAGATGGGATGCATTTTATGGGCAAAGGTACACAAATGGATTTGTTGGTATTTGTTAAGTTAGTTGGATTTATTTTTTGGTTTGATTCATCGAAACTTGGTTTAGTATCGTGGGAAAAAATCCACGAAACCGCTTGATAAAGCGGAGGGGTCAACCTTAACTGTGAAAAGTTCTTATCTAAACGGAGAGCGATGACCCTCCATACCGCCCTTGATTGGCGTCTATAATCGTAAGCATAAGTGGAATCCGCATTCTAAACTGAGCATACATCTAAGTGTAGCCGCAAGCCTGAGATTTGGCCAAATTAACCCTACACTTAAAATATAGGCCCATATTCTCAAATGTGCGTTAGTGACTACCATCAGTAGTAACAGGTTTTCAAACTTACTAAAATTTTGTAATATTTTTTTTAACCCACACTACAGGTTATTCGGTATTTTCAAAAACGGCCACAAAAACCACTGCTGAAGACAGTTTTTTCCGTCTCGCGTTTCAAATGCGAACCGACACACGGACCGGATTTTTATGGTTCATCTACGGCCTGCCGGATTCATTCCTGATGGGTCAATTGGTCGACGGCAACGTTCAAATGTTTATGGGACATTTGGGCAAAGTTCGATTCGTTGTGCTCAAATTGTCACAATCGGCTCCAATTTGTGACGCTAAATGGCATTCGTTTGAGTTTCAGTGAGGATTTCAGCCAGGCCATGTAGCCAGCTCACGCTGACAGGGGAACTAAAAATATTCAGGAGGGGCGTACATGAGCTCTCGATTATTTACAAGCGAGGTTGAAAAGATTCTAGGGGACTGCAAAGTTTTACCAGGTGTGAGGACTGAGCCCACCTGGCCCCACCTTGGCTGCGGACCTGATTTCAGCTTATAATGCAGTGTGTTTTATTCTTTAGCCATTTCTTTGATGCCACGACTGGCCTAAAAATCTGATTGGCCAAAAACTAAATTCACACGCTTAATAGGCAACAGCTTACTTAAAATCAGTGATGTATTCAGAGCAGGGGTCGGGGGGGGGGGGGGGCACACCCCCCAATCGGAATCAATTCGTACGTCATAATTTACATTAGATAAAAAATTACGCCTACCTTCTCGCACGCCTCGCTCGCGACATTGTTAGTATTGAATTTTCAAAAAATTTTGCCTGCGGTGCTATTTAAAGAAAAACATCATAGTCATACTGCCCAACCTAATCATCTCCAAACTAAACATAATAAAACTTGTACAAAGCTTCATAGTTACACAAGTCCTACACCGTGGGTACCGGTTTAGTTATTTAAACCCCGCCGTTCATGAATAAAGAAACGATTTGAGGCTGTCAAAGTAGGAAGTTAATACTGAATAATGTACTGATTCTCGCTCGCTTCGCTGGCGAATTCTTCAAAGCTCACTTTAATTCCTGGCTACGAGCATTCGCTCACTCTGGTTTAACTCCCACACAAAAATACGCCCAGAAAGACCCCAATCCGAAATTGTGTTTCAGAATTAACGGTAATAGTGTATATAGCTTTTCGCTCGCGATGTGTTTTCAACTCGTGGTCACATGGCGAACAATTCAGTCTGATCCAGTTCAAAGTGTGACGTGGGTAAAGATGTTTTACCTGACCCGCGTGTCAATCTATGTAGGAACCGGAACTTCAGACCTTTCGACTAAGCAGCTGGATTGACCTCAATGGCTGCGCTCTTGCTTCAGTTACGTGTCTGAATTGTTATAGACGCGACGGTGAAGAGTTGATGATTATTGTTGACGGAAAGTTGAAAGTGAAAGGCGGCAAACGGTTTACTGAAATCAAATTTGGAATCGATTCAAAGTTTTACCTTGGCGGATTGCCAGATGATGTTGATTTTTTTGCGCTTGGTCGAAATGCGAAAGTTCGCGACGCTATCGTCCCAGGTAAACTGCCATTGCAATTATGGGTGGAAGCTAGAATATCAGTTTGTGACGGTATGTTTTCGTGTATAAGTGAATTACATTTCGTAAAAAAATAAGCCCCAGAACAAGGCATTGTTAAAGCAAGAACATTTCTACTCAACGGCAAGAAATATATTCGTAACATAGAATGCTTTCCTATGCTGTGAGAAAAAAATTTTTTTTTTCTAATATAGGATTCTTTTCTATTCTGTGGGAAAAAATTTCGGCCTGGAGTGGGCGTGGGTATCGGCGCCGAAGTTGTCGCTAAGAGGCATTGGACGGCGCCTTTCCAAGTCTTCCGCAGTTGCAGTCCTGACAAGAATTGAGCTTGTTTTAGATCGCGCATGCGTTGTTTTATGCAACTTCCACAATAACATGCGTACACCAGGTGACTTTTGAGTGGGCAGTGTCCCGGTGTTCAGGATACTGAAGCTTTTGGCTTCAGTATCCACTATACTGAAGCTTTTTTGGCTTCAATATCCTGAACACCTAAGCTTAAAAACTTCAGTATGCGGATACTGAAGCGTCGCTAGTTGTTGCTGCAATTGTTCGTGTGTGTCGAAACGTATCTCGTTAAGAACTGTCTGTAGGCAGTGTGCGACCGGATATTAATATACTGAGTTTTTGAGCCGGATGTCGATATTTCATTGGAAATTAAAATATAAACGGATATCCGCTTACGCCATCGTCTAATAATTTATAACTATTAATATAAATAAATTATGTTTTGTATGTCAAACACGAGTGATTCTATCATGAATCTATAAAATATACAGCAACCCATGCACAGGACACGAAAAAAACAGCTCAAGCGTTTTTACTGGATCACAGTATACAAGGTGCTAGAGTTGTTCCGGGGTCGAGATTTCTATCGGTGCTGGTGCTGGTACCACCGGGTTAGATAACTATCAGCATAAACGAAAAATGTTCCGACTCTGACTGAAATACCGATTTTGATTTCAATTAAGTTCCATTTGACACCCTCTTTTTGCTTGTGTTACGAAGTTATGTCACATTTTCTTAAATTTAACAACGTGGTGAAATTTGGTGTTTCGTATGATTTTCACATACTTCAAACAAGAATCGAGCGTGAAACGATTGTTTTTCATACAAAAACGGCCCCGGTTCAGACCTGGTACACTGTAAATTCAAATGAGTTGATTAATCAATTCAGCTAGCGAGTTGGTTATTTCTGAATTAATACCAGTAAACGTTAACTCATTCTGAGTTGATGTGATTCTCAATTTGAGTTGAGTTGACTCAGGGTGAGTTGATTAATTAATTCAGAATGTATTGAATCAACTCAAAATTCTGAGTTCTGATAGTCCTAACTAAGACTGAGTGATTCAACTCATTCTGAGTTAAAATCAACTCACTGAAAGTTACAGTGTATTTTTAGATTTTTTTATTGTTTTCAGGAATTGGTGGATGTATTAAATCGCTGTCAATAAACGATCGGGTCGTAGCAATCGCCGAAACACTCGAAGATGTCCTTAATGTGAATTTGGATGGCTGTGTTAAACGCGAGAACGAAACGCTTCAGTGTTTGCTGGGAACAATCGATACAGTTTACGACGGCAGTGATAATCAAAGGATTGATACTAATTTACTTCCGTTTACACGTTAGTTTTTGGTGACAGATTTTGAAATATTTGACAGGGGGCCAGTGGCGGATCCAGGATCTCAAAATGGGGGGCGGCAAATTTCACAAGTAATAAATTTATTTTTGACTCCATACTGTAGTGACCCAAATAAGAGGGGGTCCCCATTTTGAGTTCCAATTAATAGGAGTCCGTATCCCAAATAAGAGTCCGTAAGCGGATAGAGTCCTTAAACCCTTGTTAGAGTCCATAAATGTCTATTATCAACAGCAATTGACACTATATAATTTTTGTCGAGATGCTGTTGGGTAGGGCCACGGCCGGGGCGCCCGCCCCATGGATCCGCCACTGACAAGGGCGCACGAGATATAATTGTGGAAAAAATCGCTAGAGAGAAGCCAAACGCAGTTTTAGTGCTAAACCTTAAGCGAAAATTGATATTGGTTTTGGTTTTTGTTGCGGGGCCTTGACCGAGGTGTCCCCTGACGAATGTGTCAGTGGTTAGTGAAAACGTGTAGGGGGTACAGCTACACTAGGGAGGCCAACTAGAACGCGTCGTCTCCCTTCGAATTGAGCCTCAGTTTACTTTTTAACCATAAATTGTACTGTTAAGTTTTTCATTGCAGCTCAATTTTGGGGTACCTTTTACTCCCGTTGTGTCCATAGTGAATAACAACGCTGGCAAGCCGTGGCTGCTCTGTATAACAGCCACGGTTGCTCCATGGCGCAACTTGAATATTTAATGTCATCAACAAAAAATTGTTTTTAAAAAATTTTTAGTCTAAAAACGTTGAAACGCTAACGATACGTAATTTAGGCATTGTTGAATGTACTATACTAAATCTATTTCATTGTTATCGTCACTAATTGAACAAGTTGGTTTAAAATAGTTTTCTTAAATGTTAGTAAATTTAAAAACCGACTATTCTAAATTAATAGCTTGTATCAGGGACTGCATATATAGTTGCCCATAAACCTGATAGTAGGATAACACCGAAGTTCAACAACAAAGGCAACTCTTTGTTTTTCTAATCTCAAAAGAGTAAACAGGATTTCATTTCGTTTAGGTATATTTTTTATGTAAAAGTATTTCACAACCGACGGAAAAAATGTTTGAGAGCTTTAAGATCGACCAGGTTATTTAGAATTTTATAAAATACCGTTTCATTAATATTTAACCCAAAATTTCATGAAAGGATATAATATTTGCCAAATCTACGACAGCTGATCGCCGAAAACCTAGTCGCAAAGCAGTGTCTTAAGCCTAAAAATATATAAATTTAAGCACGAGTAATTCTAAGCCTAAGCCGAAGCATAAATGATGAGCGATGAATTATTGTCGCGTCGATGAAATTTCGGATTACAAGTTATCGGTTGACGAGTTGTCGAGCGACAAATTACCGTGATGCCATATTTGCTATTCGACCGCTTGTAGACACAGGTCTTTTAGCCGCCGTCGGGTTAGATTTAAATTGAAATTTCAAAGTATTTGCTATTTTCAACGATTGTAGAGTATGTATATCGAGCAGTGGCGTATAACGACTATGGTGCCGGATACAGCCAATGGAAGACCGGTAGAACCAGACCTGGACGTAAGCGCAAGGCATTTTGTGTAAAATCCTGTTCAGTTTTGAAATCTATAATTGTTTTGGGTACCTCACTTTTGGATACTCAAGTTTTTTGCTCATATAGCTTAAAAAACTACTGACCGATACGTTGTAGTTTTGGCCAATGTTACTTTAAGGGGCGTAACAGTGGATTAAGCGTATTTCTAAGCCTAAGCCTAAACCTAAGCGTTACCAAAATGTGTTCCTAAGCCTGAACCTAATAAGCCTAAGCAAAAAATGTAATCTAGAATCTAAACCTACTCTTTTATAGATCCACCAGAAAGCTGGACGCCCGTTAAAGTAACATGGGCCCAGTTTTTAATAGACTGTATCAAAAGTATACTATATTTAAATTGACAGCTAGGTAATTCTAAAGCGAACACTGTCTATTTTGTAATTTCAGTATAAATACATCAAAAAAATACGTGAACAATGAAAATTTTAAGAAAAAATATTTCTAAAACGCAGAACAAAATCAAATTTGAACAAAATTAAATTTGAATCCTGAAAATAGATCTTGCCATTTTCAGCTCCAAAAACGGTCAAACCGCCGTCGAAAGTTCTGGTCGCCGGGCCACGGTCGATATATTCTGAATTTTCAACGCCGTATTTTAATTCTGGACCGTTGTTGTACCATGCGATAGTTGCTCAAAATCAAGATATGCCTAACGATACAGTGATTGATTACATTTATGATTTGAGTGCCAACAACGGTATGTTTTCGAGTAGAATTTACCAATCTTGGCAACAGATTTAAAGATGATCATAAAAACAAACTATTTGAGAAAATGGAATTTTTGGAAAGATATTCTAAAAAAATATATTTTTGTAAAATTATTCTCGTAAATGTACACTGCAAAAAATGGTGAGTCTATTGACTCACTCCGAAATAGGTTCTACGGGACTACACAAACTGAGTCAAATTCGACTCCGCCAGAGTCAGTCACTTAGTCGCACGTTTGCATCGTTCGGAGTCGAATTTGACTCAGTTTGTGCAGTCCCATATAGCCTATTTCGGAGGGAGTCAATTTGACTCATTTTTTGCATTGTATATGTTTAGACAAATGTTGTTTGGAGAGAAAATAGAGTTCTCAGACAAGATTTGTTTGAAAACATAAATCTTTAGGAATTTATTATTGGAAAAAATGAAGTTTTTAGAACGTATTTTTGATATAATGTCTGAGTTTCTAAAATCTTACTTAAGTATTTACTAAAGTTATACTTAAAAATCAATCAAGTCGCTGACTTAAGTAAATACTTAATTTTTCGAAAAAAAAACAAATTACCGCAAAATGTAGGTCATTATCATAACACGAAAATCATAGTTTTGCTTTATATTAAGTATTTACTAAAGTTATACTTATTAAAAATCACTCAAGTCGCTGACTTAAGTAAATACTTAATTTTTTGAAAAAAAAAACAAATTACCGTAAAATGTAGGTCATTATCATAACACGAAAATCATAGTGTTGCTTTATATTAAGGAGGCATCATGATTCTACAATATTAATTAGACCACGGCTAATATGCATGAACGGTATTACTTCACATTGGGATATTTTAGTAACAAGTGACGGACTGAGACCGTTCTCGAAGTACATTGTTCGTTATATGTGTGCAACGGAAGGCGGACAAACGTACAGTGATCAAGGAATAGCAATAACAACATTGCCTGATGGTAAGTTTAAGCTTTTTTTATAATTTTTCTGCTAAAATTTTGACAGATTTCCAACAGGGCTGCAAACGAAACCTTCTGAGTTAATTTGCTCTGTTGTAAGACTTAAAAATTAATACAGTTGCAAAATTTCTAATTCCGATTTCGGCCGGAATTCGATTGCAGATTTGATGTTCCAAATCCGCTTCTTGATTCAAATATCATTCAGTTTCTTTGTACGCCCTGATGTATAGCGTTGTCTAATATTGCGACCCCGTCAAAGACGGCTACAAAATTTCGTACTGGTTACTTGACGGAACTACCGTACTATATGCTTATCATTACCGGATCTTAGAAACGAACCCGAGGTGTTGGCCCCCTAACAAAAAATCGAATAACGCTCGATAGTGACTCCACACCGAAAGTTTCGCGAACATTTGGCACTACAATTGAGTTCGGTTTCTTGCTCGCTTCGTTTGTGATGTTTTTTTCGCTGTTATTTATTGCTCCTGACCCGTCTAAAAGTTCTTAATCCATCATTGATTGTGTATTGAAATATTGACTCACGTTCGTGTAATTATAGTTGGTGGGACCCACTTTCCGGCATCTGGTGGTACGCAAGCGCCGTTTCAAAATACGGACAGGCTGAAGATCCAGCGGGGGGTCTCATTGAGGTACCGTGAGCCCTCAAACTCTCCCCTCATATGTAATATTTTTTGGCATTTTTATTCAGTTACTTCCGGAGATCATAAACTGCCAACTGTCCTAATTTTATTTCCGGATCCGCCGCTTAACGGCCGGCATTAGAATCAAATTTATGCAGCTGAACTACAAATTACTACTGCAGTTTGCTTTAGACATTTAATTTATTCTAAATGTGTTTTTGAAATTTTAGCCCCTGAAGGTCAAAACGCACCGTGGGTCGTAGCTCATCCCCATTCGCTTGAAATATATTGGGACCCTCCGGACGAATCCAACGGTGTGCTAACGGGTTACGTTTTATTTTTTGACGGAAAACCGATTGAAAAAGCGTTGGAAACGACTCACGTTCAAGACGGGTTATTGGTAAATTGGGCTCATTTATACAACTGCTCAGGAATACTTAATTTAATAGTAAACCAAACGATTAGGAAATATTAACCAAAGCCTATGCCGAAGCCTAAATCTAACTCTGAACATAGGTCGAGAATAAAAGTCGAAAACCCAGTACGCTTACGACTTCGTATGAGCGGACGATTTTTAGAGTTTACAATGTTTAGAGTGAAATTAGCAATGTTTGCTAAATGTGAAATTTACAACTCAACTAGAAAATAGTGATGTGCAGACTGTAAAGTTTTGCCAATGCAGACACCGATTCTTATTTTCAGAATTTGGCCGGTGCGAAACCTACATATGCCAATGCTAATACTAATTTTAACACAATCGTGCTTTAACCCTTTAACTCATAGAGTATACTATGAGCAACTAAGTACAAGTAATATGTGAGCAACACAGACACTGTGAGCAGTGTTCAACAATTCTAACATATATGTGCAGTCAAAATCTTTACAAGACATGAGAACCGTTCGCGCTCTAGCGTCAAGCTCTTATAGCTGAATGGTCATCGTAAACGCCGCCCTCCCGAGAGACTGGGGATCGAATTTTACCTTGAAAATACATCTCATATGAAATTGAAAATATTCATGTGAGAAAGGGTTAAGGAACGTTATTATTACCAAATTACATGGTCATAAACGCAAACACTTAAAACCTAACAAACATAAACAGCTATGATAACTGTTAATTTCGCTAGTTTCATAGTGTGTACATTAGGCATCTGCGAAGTGTATTGATGACAACATCTCAGTGACGTTATCTACCAAGGGGGAAGGGCGTCATATTTGGCACATTTATGTAGTAAATAGCTGTCAGACGTTCCTGCTGCAACATTTGGCTGTACTGAAACGGGGGTAATTTTTTCATGGGGGTCAATATTTCACTTCTATGTTGCCCGTGAAAAATAACCAGGGGTCTCTTTTATAATGGGGGTAATTTTTCACACATGACAGTACTGAACGACCCAAAGGCCCGCGGGCCTATATTGCTCGTGTAAAAATAACCAGGGGTTTCTTTTATAATGGGGGTAATTTTTCACACATGACAGTACTATGAAATTCGGACCCTAATGAACATGGGCCCGGAGATCATTTGGGGGGTCATTTTTTCATGCGACACCGGTTTCGGTATTCGGCACCTTTGATATGCAGTCGCACGCTGAGGTAACATCTACTTTAATTGCAGAACAATGTTTTGGTATTGCAGGTCTACCATCCGTACAGTTTGCAGGTGAAATCGTGCAATGAAATTGGTTGCGCTTACAGCGAAGTGATCCAAATCCGAACTGCACAACTGCCGCCTCAGCGCGTCGCTGAGCCAGAGCTTACAGTGATCAGCAGTAACACTCTTGGTGTAAAATGGAAAAAGCCACAAGTGCTCAACGGAGAACTGACAAGGTAAACGCATAAATGTCGCAGCGTTGATTGCTACGCTGGCAATTTTTGCGATGCTTATGTGGGCCCATGTTACCTTAAGGGGCGTCCAGGTTTCTGGTGAGCCTATAAAAGAGTAGGTTTAGATTCTTGATTACATTTTTTTGCTTAGACTTAGGCTTAGGCTTAGGCTTAAGAACACATTTTTGCAACGCTTAGGCTTAAGAACACATTTTTGCAACGATTAGGCTTAGGCGTAGGCTTAGGCTTAGGCTTAGGCTTAGGCTTAAGAACACATTTTTGCAACGCTTTGGCTTAGGCTTAGGCTTAGGCTTAAGAACACATTTTTGCAACGCTTTGGCTTACGCTTAGAAATACGCTTAATCTTCTGTTACGCCCCGTAAAGTAACATTGGCCACAGTTTGGTACGAGAGGAATACACGTACGCGTCGTGGCCTCCTGCTTAATGTTTGCACAATTTTTGTTTATTACTGCCAATGTAAACATCAAAAATTTTAAGCTTAGGCTTAAGCTTCGGCAATGAATCAGGAAATAAAATTTGGTTTTTGGTTTAAGCTTAATCTAAAATTATATTTCAACTGAACCTAACGGAATGCAAAGGTGTCAGTTTGCCGCCTGTTCTGTGCATTGATTTTGATTTGTGTTGTTAAAGCTTGCATACTTAGGCTTAAACTCAGGTTTTTTTATAACAGTCCAGCGTATAGGTCGAGTACTTGTGCTGTACATGAGAAATAGAACAAATGCCCGCACCTTTTGTGGATCTTAAGGGGGCCAAGTCAAACTTGTGTCACCCAAAACAGATCAAAATCAAAATTTTGTACTAAGATTTGGTACTAAAATTTCGTTTGGCTTCTAGCTCGGTAGCTTGTTTCACTATCACGTTATCTTTTCGCATCAGACGTTTTTGGATCTGCCACTGAAGCGTTCTGTAGTTTCAGATACATTATATATGTTGCCGAAGACGAAATCGTTCACGGTATTTCGCACGACCGGTTTCCAGTTGAACTTTCTGAACTCGCTGGTTTAGGCCAATTTGCCGTTGTCATTCAAGCGACACCTGAACCGGTTAAAATTCAACCAATTCAAACTTTCGTTGAATTGAACCTAACCTTCACTTCCAATATGACAAATTCCACATGGGGTTCAAATGTGACCTCGGAGTCGAATAGCACCACCACCGTCGGGCCAGAAATTAGTCGCAGAGTTAAGAGGCAAGTTAGTACTGAACATATGGTTGCTGTGACGATGAAGCCTGAAGGCAATCAAACCTTAGGGCAGGGCCCTTATTTTAATCTGGAAGCCTTTGATGTTACCGTCGATCCGGAACTGAATGTATCTGCGTGGAATGCTAGTGTCGCTTATAACGATACCCGGTTGGCGTATACCGAATATCGGCTTCGGCATCTGAAACCGGGAACAAAGTATCGCGTTTGGGTCGCGGTAAGTTTTCTGAGGTACCTGTAGTTATATGCTCAACCGTATGTAGCACATATTGCCAACTAGTAATAGCAAAAGTGGATGATGTCCACTTGCAGAAGAGTGTGCAACTGATGCGGTAGTGCATGGAACAAAGTGTACCAGCACGCGTTGCATTATTGCTCGACCCCCCCCCCCTGATTTGGGGGGAGGTAGTCACTACTTAATCTACATAGTAAACAAAAGAGTTAAAATATAATCGGAGCGACTTTAACTAAAATTGAAAATATTGATTCACCGTTTCTCCCCCAAATAAGGGGGGTAGGTCAAACATACAACGTGCGCTGGGTACATTGTTTTGTGTACAGAACGTACCCAGTTGCACACTCTTGTGAAAATCATCCACTCTTGGTAATAGCAAGAGTCGATAATAAGAGTGTGCAACTTCCAAAAATACGTGTGGCATAAAAAGTACCACCGCGCGTTGCGTTTTGCCCATACCCCCCTTATTTAGGGGCGTCAACTGCACACAGAACTCAGCAGAACTTAATTCAAGAATATAACCGGACAAGGTTTGCACTGTGTGTCGCAACAGTATTTACCTGCGTTCAAGGTTTCAACACCCCCCCCCAAATGAGGGGGGTAGGCCAAAAACGCAACGCGTGCTGGGTACATTCTTTAATACATAGAATGTACTCAGTTGCACTCTCTTGTTATAAAGAGTGATCATCCGCTCTTGGTAATAGCAAGAGTGGATGATCACTCTTTAACAATAGTTTGCAACTACCCAAATTTTGTGGTACAAAATGTACCACCGGGCGTTGCGTTTTTGGCCGACCCCCTTATTTAGAGTGGGGTAGTTGATGCTTGAAACGCAGAATGTGCATGCTTTTTAAATCACAACCGGAGTTAGTTTAAAACTGCAATATTTCAAGGTGTGAAATTGAATAAAATGGTCAAACTTGACCCCCCTTAAATATGAGGGGTAGGCCAAAACGCAACGTGCGCTGGGTACATTCTTTTGTACACAGAATTTATCCAGTTGCACACACTTGTCGAAACTATTATCGGCTCTTGGAAATACCAAGAGTGGATGATCACTCTTGGACAAGAGTGTGCAACTGTCAGATTTCTTGTGGTACAAAATGTACCACCATCCATATCACATGATATAATACACCTGGAATGTTAAGAATATAAACATTGGCAATTGACATATTGCGTATTTCTTTCGTCTGCGCAAATTTCAACCCCCATGCGCTGGGTACATTCTTTTGTACACAGAAGATACCCAGTTGCACACTCTTGTGTAAATGATCATCCACTCTTGGTAATAGCAAGAGTCGATGAAGGCCTCCCACAAGAGTATGCAATAATCATTGTTTTGTATGCCACAAAATGTACCAGCGCTCGTTGCGTTTCCGCCCACCGTCCACTCATTTTCAAGAGGGGGGCGATCTTACCTTCATTACACATGTAACTGTCAGCCAACATGCGATATATTTTGTTAAATGATTGGACCAGTTTTACTTCAACTCCATGCATGTGTGAAGTATAATAATCATTGGAAATTATTCCCCCTCACCCCTCAGAAATGGAGTGGCTTACAGCGCACGCACCACGTGGGCTGCGTACATTCTTTTCTACACAGAAAGTATCCAGTTGCATATAAAACGAAATGTACCAGCAAGCGTTGTGAACAGAATGTTTCCAGCAATTATCACAACGAAAGCGACTTTATATAAATTTGAACACCTTTCAGTGTAAAGTATCTAATATAAAAATTAATACTAACCATCAATTGAAACAATATTCGACCCCGATCCATCATGTATTGTAACTTCAGAATATTGTAATGTTGTTCAATTGAATGAACGGTTGATCTCTCTAGATGTCGTTCACTGAACTGATTAAGTATTTGATCCGGTGGAAACTTGAATCACGCGAACGAGCCATAGAACGAATAGCATTGATACAATACTACTTTAAGAGTTCTGAAATATTTAACAAGATTTTGCAATGTATACCCCACGAGATCAAAAATGCAACAGCACTGCATACAAACCTTGGCCAATGTTACTTTTAGGGTCGTAACAGTTGATTAAGCGTATTCCTAAGCCTAAGCTTAAGCCTAAGCGTTGCAAAAGCGCTATCATAAGCCTAAGCCTAAGCCAACGCCTAATCCTAGGCAGAAAAAATGAAGTTTAGAATGTAAGCCTACTGTTTTAAAGACCCACCAGAAACCGGGTCGGTCCTAAAAGTAACATGGGCCCAAGCCTTAATGTTTGATGTGGGGGAAGTATACCAGAACGCGGTGTTTTTGAATTTTTAAGGCATGTACAGACGGCGGTTGCAAAGCAAGTCGATCGTCCTTGGAGAAGACAGCCGAAAGCGCTCCTGAAGGTCTTAACGCCCCAGTGTTGTCTTCGCCTGATCCAAATACGATGCTCATAAAATGGGTCCCACCTCGCGTTTATAATGGTACAAATTGTTCTGTTCTGGTCAGCAATGTCAGTTTTATTATGGTAGTTGAATACATTAAGGTAAAACTGGGCATGCGGCCCCGTGGGACGCAATACGCATGGTGGAGTGTTTTGGAATTGGCTGCCCCATGCGAAAACAGTTTCAAGAGGAGCATACAAGGGTTTTCGATGACTTACAAGCAAGGTTTAAAATGTGTTAAGGGCCCTAAAATAGAGGGTTGAGCGCTCCTCTGGCTATGAGACCGACTAGTAGTGAATTTAAAGTTAATTTTTTTCTTGAAATATTACTTTTATCTTTTTTTTGTTCTGATTTAGGAATTAAAGTAAATTTTTCTCTTGAAATATTACTTTTATCTTTTTTGTTCTGATTTAGGAATTAAAGTAAAAAAAATTTTCTTGAAATATTACTTTTATCTGTTTTGTTCTGATTTAGCAATTAGAATAAAATTTTTTTCTTGAAATATTTTTATCTTTTTTTTCTGCTTTAGGAATTCTGACCAAATATGTCTTGTATCATTTCGGCGTTCCAACGGAATTTCTACCGTCACAACACGATTTTATGATGACAAATTTGCCGCCGTATTCAAGACACAAGTTTCAAATTGCCGCGTGTACTGCACAGGTTAGTGGTATTTTGGTACTTTGGCTACTATTTAGGCTGTTTAATATCAGACCGGGTTAAGCAAGCGTATCAGAGTTGAGATAATGGGTTCGCCACGGGGGTATTGGGGGACTGTGCCTTTCCCCAAATATACTTTCAACAATCGTATTATAGTTGAGATCAAGGGCGTCACCTTGGGGTGCCTTGAGACGGACCGTGCCCCCAAATTCGACCGGTACCTTCCCAAATAGACACGGTATAAAAGGAAACAATCTTGAATTGCAACGAAGTGCGATATGCGAATCAACTTTATGTATTTATTTCTTTATTTCTTTTATTTATTTAATGTTTATAGGCATAGTAACGAAGCGCGTTATTTGAATTCCAATGCAACATACGTTTTAGTTTTATTGATTAATTACTTTATTTAATTGATTTATTTCGTTTATTTATTTATTTATTTATTTATTTATTTAATGTTTATAGGCGTGTCAACGGAGTGCTGTATCAGAATTGCGGACCCAAGAAGATAAACCGCAAGGAGATTTGTTTCTCCGGGTCAAGGTTGTCGACCCAAATACGCTGTCGTGTTTTTGGAATCGGTTATTGAGACCAAATGGTGACGTATTATACAATATATATGTAACCGGCATATACTACGCGGATGTAGGTAAGGTATAAAAGATTTGGTATTTAGCCAAACTGTTGATATTTTCAATTTAACTAATAGTGCTTAAGGTTTTTTTGATACACATCTTTATAATTAAAGCTGGAATGCGCCACATACGTATTTTGCGCCACTGTCAAGCATTATTTTGTTTACAATGTTTTCTCGGAACCGAAACGTTATTGCTTTCTGCAAAGAAAATTTGTATGCAAATTGTTGTGGGTTCGCTAACTTGTTCGCATTGCGCAAAGTTGGCTGACTAGTTTCATTTATATGACTTGTATTAGCTGTCGCTTACAACATATAATGAATGTTGAATGCTTATGACATGCAATTTACCTCACAAATTAAAAAAATTACTGTATATAAGCGTTGTAATCTATTGATTTTCGGTGCAAAATTATGAATTTTTGCATAATTCCGTCTCAAGTTCAGTTAATAGAAGCAAGTTTACAAGCTTTTGGACCCATGACCCTTCCCTTTTGCAGCTGTCGAGTTATTTGTTTTAGAAACGTGGAACTACACAACGCAAGTTCACAGACGGCTGTTGTATTTTGGACGCGCAGTTGAAACTTGGATCGAACTTGAGTCGAAAATGATTCCGTGGACCAATTATACTTTGCTTTTGAACGCAACAAACTCCAAAGGATACACTATTAGCAACGACGTTTTAATTGAAATGCCACCGGGAGGTATTAAAACCTGTAATCGGAGCACATGCCCGTTATCTCTTCAGGGTTGAGCTCCTTTGAATCAATCTCGCCCCCCGCCTGGAAATTATTTGACCTTGTTAGCAACGGCAGATCTAGAAATTTCTGACAGGGGGAGGGAGTGTGAAAAATTATGAAACGCAATTTTTACTGCACGCTGTATATGTACCAATTTTTGGAGACCGGCCCTTGCGCGCCCGTTTGGTTCCGCTTCTGAAACCCCCCAGCCTTGTTTGGATCCGTGTTTGTAAATACTGTAAATATATCGTAACACTGTTGCCTGAAATGATAACCTGCGGGCTTAAGCAAAATATTTCTCAATTCATTCAGAACAGTACGTTGTCAACATTGAAATAGTTAAGACCGTTTTTCTAAAAATAAAATAATAAATAGTTGTGCGTTGAATTTGATTTGCTGATATTTCGACCTAAATTTTTAAAGCTAAGTACATTAAGTTGTGTTAATTGGCGTCTAAACTTTTTTCTGTCAACAGCCAAAATTTCCGAATAAATTGTTTGTTTCATTTTATTGCAATTTTTTCGAAAATTGGTTAATCCAACGGTGCCCAAGCGTGGGGCGGCATTGGGGGGCCGTGCCCCCCAAGTTACACTGGTGCTCTTCCAAATAGACTCGGTCTAAAAGTAAACAATCTTGAATTGCAATTGTAGGCGTTCGGTGCACCCAAATATAATTTTCTACGGACGCCCGTAGATTAAGCGTAGCCAAAAACAGTAAATACAGCGTTTTTAAACTTTGTCTCTTCATCGACATATATAAATGAGGGATTTGACCAACAAGAAATAGATTTATGAAAACATAAAATATTTTTCTTTGGCATCAAAATTTTGGCCAATATTAATACTTTAAGGGGCGTAACAGTAGATTCAAAGCGTATTCCTGAGTCAAAGCCTACGCGTTGCAAAAAATGTGTTCCTAAGCCTAAGTCTAAGCCTAAGCTTAAGCCAAAATATAATCTAGAATCTAAACCTACTCTTTTATGGACCCATCAGAAACCTGGACGCCCGTTAAAGTAGCATGGGCCAAATTTTTAGATGAATTGACTCCTGAAAATTAATGGTTACTCGCCAATAGACGCTTCGGTATACATCAAACGCATAATTTTTGGAATGGTTACTCGCCAATAGACGCTTCGGTATACATCAAACGCATAATTTTTGGAATGGTTACTCGCCAATAGACGCTTCGGTATACATCAAACGCATAATTTTTGGAATGGTTACTGCCAAAACGCTTCGGTATACATCAAACGCATAATTTTTGGAATGGTTACTCCCAAAAAAAAACGCATAATTTTTGGAATGGTTACTCGCCAATAGACGCTTCGGTATACATCAAACGCATAATTTTTGGATTTTTTTCAATTTTTAGAGCCGGACGGTGTCAAAACACCGAAACTAAAATCACTCAGTCCGTACACCGTACAAGCAACATGGACGCCACCTGGACGAATCAATGCTCCTGGTGAAATTGTGTATCAACTTCAGTTCACCGATCGCACTCCTGGCGAACCAGTACAAGAGTGAGTTTAAAGGACGTTTATTTCAACTCGACCTGAGCAGGATGGCGGGCAGTGGAGCACGAGGCCTAAATTCAATTGAAAATTGTCCTGAATAAATGAAGTGTCCACGAAGATGAATTATTTATATTGTAAATATATAAAATATAAAATAAAACAGTTGTTTACCTTTTATGAACGATTTTAGCCAAATACATGTCATTTCGTTACAAAGTTTATTTATCTATCTATCTATCGATTAGGGTGCGACCGGATATCCGACTCGCCAACTACCATCGAACTGGTTGACTTTACTTTTACATATTTTATCTGACACACAGGTAATGTAAATGTTTGAATGTAACAGTGTACGTTCACAATCTTTATTGGGTTGCAATAACGCTGGTAACCCCAGCATATTTCTATTATTCCTGAAGCGAAGCCTAAAGTTCGGCTTAAAAATGGGTCTATCAACTGAGCCTAAACAAAAGCAAAAATAATAGCGTTAATCCTAGCCAGAAATGGGCGGAGACCGGCCATGAATAGTCTCGGTCTCGGTCAACTTTTGATCATCACCGCAAAACATCGAAATTTTCAAAGTAAATTAATTTCTAATAGGTTTTGCGTAGTTCTTTGTGGTTTTCAAAGTTTTTTGTGATTTTCACAATATCTGCTCTTAATTATTGCGTAACTATGAAAATTCATAAATACACAGCGAAATTTTATTCATCACACGTCACATGCTTCAACAGTTAACTTCTTTTTTACAGGTTTAACAGCATTTGCTGAATCCTGGACTTCTAGTGTCGGTTTCAATCCACCGAGACTCAAAAAATCGAGACCTGCCAAATACCGAGACTCTAAGACCGAGACTCCCATCCTTGATCTTAGCCACCTTTGTTCTATAGTACCTATGGAAAACTGGATGCCCTTAAAACGAACATGGGCCGAACGATTTAACTGAACACAACGCTGCAAAAACATAGAGTAGCGGAATAGGATCGTTGTTAGAGTGTTAAAAATGCATGAGTGTGAGATGTTAAACTTTGTCACGTAAACCACCCATTGGGCACCTTAAACCACGGAAAGATTAATTGTAAGCTATGTTTCTAATATTTAAATGCAATACAGTATTAGATTTGAATTCATTATCCGGCTTCAGCTCCGGCTTCGGCCGGATATTCGGTTATTCGGCACCGGTTCCGTCAGTTTTTGGTATCCGGTCGCACCCTGCTGTCAATCTAGGCGTATAAATAAACGCTAAAACGCACCACATTTGTATTTCAGTCACTATTCCAGCTGATTTTATATACGTATGCAAATTTAATTTATACTTAATTTTTGTAGTTCTAAATAGAAGAAAAAATCATTAATTTAAAAATTATGAAAATATATAATGTTTGAATCACTGAAAACATTTATTATTGCATTTTCGACTATAGGTTTAAAACTTTATTTTATGATAAATGTGTTATTGTAATTTGGTTTCTGACATTTTGGTGCACACTATATACACCGGCATGTTTGGTGTGTGTGAGAGATAGTTTCATGCACCAGAAAATATTGCTAACTGTTCGATGCTATTGCCCGTTTTTGGTTTCACCAACAGCGGACGTTCGCTGTTGCAGTGTTATATTAGTTTCAACTCATCGCGTTGAATCATATAAAACCACAGTTGAAAGTTTAAACGCGTTGCTATTTCCAAGTTCAACTGAAAGCCTACCCTCTGACGATTAACTTGTTAAAATCCAGCTAAGTTTCAATTCTTTTCGAATGCAAAACTGGGGATTCGTTTGTTACATAGAACATTTTGGTTATGCAATGTTCTATGCGAAGATATTTAGTTGCGTTGCGGCATTTTTGCGTGAAATATGTTGACGTTGGATGTAAATATTCTGATTAGCTGACGTAGTTTTTTCTATTTATAGCCTGTTTACGCATCCAAGTGCAGCGACGTCATTCATAAAATCCGGTCTCAAACCGTTTCACCGATATGAATTCCGTGTACAAGCCATTAACGATTATCACTTTAAAGCATCCGAATGGCTTCCAATTGTGACCCTTGAAGCCGGTAATACTTTTGAATAACATGCGTAGATCATGGCTGGGTTTTTGAAATCTTAAGTGTTTGCATAAAATATACTAAATTAATTACTTAAGCCGCCGACTTAAGTTAATAAGTAAATACCTAAGTTTTCGAACAAAAAATAAAATTAGGGTCACTACAGTAAGAATAATTTGCTTAAAAACATAATTTTAATTTCAATCCACTTGCAAAACGCAACGCGTGCTGGTACATTGTGTTTTAAAACCAAAGTTAGCGAATTTGCATGTTGTTGTTTAAAAATTCTTCATCGACCCTTAGTGCAACCGAATTAAAATTATTATGATTTTGAAATATGTTTGGCATAAGCTTATATTTTAGCACCTGAAGGGGTTCCATTGCCCGATATTTTCAAGATTGGGTCACGTTTCATCGTTCTACAATGGAATGCGCCTCGTACAGCGAATGGTATACTGTCAATGTACCAAGTGTTTCAAAATAACGATTTAATCAATTCTGTAAGTTTATTATTTTACTTTAAAATTAAGTCTCGTGTAAAAAAATTAATTACTCAAATTATTGTGAAGAATTAAGTCTCGAGCAAATCTGTGATTTGTAAAAAATTAATTACTCAAATTATTGTGAAGAATACAGTCTCGAGCAAATCTGTCATTTGTAAAAAATTAATTACTCAAATTATTGTGAAGAATTGAGTCTCGAGCAAACCTGTGATTTGTAAAAAATTAATTACTCAAATTATTGTGAAGAATTGAGTCCCGAGCAAACCTGGGATTTGTAAAAAATTAATTACTCAAATTATTGTGAAGAATTAAGTCTCGAGCAAATCTGTCATTTGTAAAAAATTAATTACTCAAATTATTGTGAAGAATTGAGTCTCGAGCAAATCTGTGATTTGTAAAAAATTAATTACTCAAATTATTGTGAAGAATTGAGTCTCGAGCAAATCTGTGATTTGTAAAAAATTAATTACTCAAATTATTGTGAAGAATTGAGTCTCGAGCAAATCTGTGATTTGTAAAAAAATAATTACTCAAATTATTGTGAAGAATTGAGTCTCGAGCAAATCTGTGATTTGTAAAAAATTAATTACTCAAATTATTGTGAAGAATTAAGTCTCGAGCAAATCTGTCATTTGTAAAAAATTAATTACTCAAATTATTGTGAAGAATTGAGTCTCGAGCAAATCTGTGATTTGTAAAAAATTAATTACTCAAATTATTGTGAAGAATTAAATCTCGAGCAAATCTAATCGTCTTTCAAAATACTGAGAACAGTTAACTCAGCGTTGGCTATTGAGAAAGTTGGGGCTCAAACCGTCGGAGTCAGCCCACTTTTGGATCCGTCGCCAGTAAAACTGAACAACAAATTTCAGGTTGACCCAAACGTGACAACTTACAATGCGAGTGACCTTCGCCCGTGGACGTTCTATAAGTTCTATATCGTAGCATGCTCTGGGGGAGGTTGTACCAGAAGCCAAACAACTGCACCGATACGAACTTTGCCTGATTGTAAGTTTTAGCATTTTGTTCGAGGGGATACTACCAAGCCACAACTAATGCAAGGTTATACTTTCGAATGTCACTTTCAAAACTTAAGTACGCTTTAAAGTTTCGAACTCAACTATATTTGGTCCTGGAGTCATTTATGCGCTACAATTAAGGATAATTGACATTTATGGACTCTAATTAGGGTATAAGGAATCTATCCGCATACGGACTTTTATTAGGGATACGGACCCCTAGTGATTTTATCTCCCTACTATTCGGATCACTACAGTATACAAAACATTTCAAATGAGGGCCTTCTTCGGCGCTTCGCCTATAACCGCACCTACGACTTAGGACAATAGCGAAATACTGTTTCATTGTTTTTACAGACTCAGAACAAGTATACCCGCCAGAATTGCGTTCTGAGTCACCAACTTCTGTTCTGATCAAAGTTGTTCCGCCTGGACTTCCAAATGGGGATTTAATATCGTACACAGTTCAACGACGAACTGCAAGGACAACTCAGACTCGAGATACCGCCGATCAAGTTACCTCCGGATTTGAACAATCTGTAAGAGCAGAAAAGTTTAAACTCAGACTCAATATCTTTGACTGAATCTTGTCTTCATTTTGCTATTACTTATTTGGATAAATCGAAAAGTGTAGTAGCAGTGTCGCTATGCTATTTGTAGCATATTCTATGGTTATTATTTGACGGTGAAAAATAATTTTATGCAATTGGGAGTTCACTTACCGTACGACCGAAACTTTCAACCAATAGTATTGCAACAAATACCTGCTGTGTTTTTCTTATCTTCCAACCAGATTCAGTTTGCTTTCCAGTAGTTGCTGTAGTCGGTTTTGATTAGCATTCTGTTCCCAATTGCTAAACATATAATTGCAGGTCAGTAAAACTAGCAATGGTGGGGCAGCGTGGGGCGGGCGTGTCCCCACTGAACATCTTCGCTCTTCCTGGATGAAATTTTTTACAACTGCAGTGAAAAATTTATAATTTGGAAATTTTGTCGTTGCCAGTGACGGAAATGTTTTTGCACCCCTTTGCAGTTTGACAATCCGATCGCAGATATTGCAATTATTAAACCAAACGATGAATTGTACTGGCTGGACGATTCAAGTGAATTACTACCGCATGTATTGTACGAGTATCGCATTGCAATTTGCAATACTGCGTTTGTAACCAATACTGATTGGGTTACGGTGTATACGAAATCTGCACGTAAGTTGATTGCATTTATTCAGGCACGTATAGTCATTTGGGTCTATCGTCTAGAGTTCCACCCCCAATCCATCAACCAAGAAACGTTTTGCGACTGTTGCCAAGGAATTTAATATTAACTAGTCGTCCAACTTTGCGCAATGCGCAAAAGCGTTAGCGAATAAATAAAAGGCTGTATGCAAATTTTTTAATTATAGAACAATCACATCTATGTGCTATGAAACTATTGTAAACAAATTATGTTGTAAACTTGCCCAAAATACGTATGTGGAGCGTTCCAGCTTCTATTTTAGATTTAACATATCCAATATTAACTTAGCGTATCGCTAGAGAGCGAGTGCTTTCTTGTTTGAGGTGCGCACACATGATAAGAGCAAATAAAGGTGGGATCTAGCGATCGAACTATCTTTTCAAACCCATATTGCGCTTGGCTTTGCACTCGCTTCGCTCTCGAATTCTTCAACACTCGATCTTTACTGTATCTCCTAATTCCAAGACATCTGTCAATTGAAAATCCTGATTACGTGTATGCGTTCATTGCACCATACGTTTCTTCAAAACTTTCGGGTGATTCACTGTAAATGTCAGTGAGTTGATTATAACTCAGAATCAGTTATATCACTCAATCTGAGTTAGGACTATCAGAACTCAGAATTCTGAATTCTTTAAACTGTTCTGAGTTAATCAACTCGGCCAAAACCAACTCAACTCATAGTGACAATTCAACTAACAACTGAGTTTGAGTTAATGTTTACAAATATTAATTCAAAAGTAACGAACTGGCTAGTTAAGTTGATTAGTTAACTCATTAGAATTTACAGTGTATATAATCCCAATATACCGCCTTGAATCCCAGTGACGCATCTGAAAATTTGTAAACAAACGAGCAAAGGAATTTAATGAAAACATATAGTACTTTTGCTTTTAACTTTTTTAGCCCAAAGCGGATTTCGACGTCAATTTACTTTGAATGTTGTTTTACCTCCAAGTGTTGAAGTTCGTTGGCAGCAGCCCAAACACACCAACGGCCCAGTTGAATCTTACGTAGTGAAAGTTGACAATTATATTCGTAGAACTTAGAAATGTTTTCTGTTTCGCTTCTATTTCTGTTGAGTCGCTAACGCCTTATCAAAAGTATACAGTTACTGTGACTGTTTGCAATGGTAAGGTATATTTTAGTTTTGAAGAAAAATATAATAAAATGCAAACAGATGGTTATGCCCACACTTCTGACGAGCGGTTCAATAGTTATAGCGATCAAAATTCTAGTTCCAACACGCGCAGATTAGCAGAGCAGCAATATCTACCATTCATATGTTCGTAAAGTATAATAAGCTTCACCAGGTTTATTCTTTCAAAATTTGGTTGGTATTTGTACATGTTTTGTCTAAATAAAAGTTGAAGTTTTGAGCGCAACGACTTTTCAACCGGGGAACCTGCAGCTTTAAAAATGGTATCACTGAACGTCAGCGCGTCAAAATCTATAAAAGAAACTTTTATTAAATTCCTAAGGTGTCCATATTCTGT